>JABFPM010001165.1:0-22058 GCA_022817325.1 Idris sp. 1 HC-2018 | reverse complement strand
TTTAACAGAAAAATGCCCAAATACATAATCAGTACAGTATATTCAGTGAAAACTTTAATAAACAAAAAAAGTATGAATGTATCGATAAAATCATAAAAAGGTATATTTAGACAGTAACGCAAAAGTAGATTAAGTAAAACTAAAACTAAAAGTAAAAACTTTTCAAATAAAAAAAGTAAATTTCAGCAATTTTATTTAAAAATATCAAATTTAAATCTTAGTTGATTTTTGTTATAACAAGTTTGGAATTGTTGAGATCTAATTAAAATATATACGAATGAGCTGAAAAAGTATATTTTTCAAGGTTTCGCCAAGTATTACGTCTATAAAATGTTTATTAGTCATTGATAATAATTCGTCACTATCAACAATTCATGCAATAATTTATTCGTTTTCAATTTGCTAGAACCTTCGTTTTGCTCTCAAAGACATTTGAAAACTATCCATGAACCCCGAGCACCCTCAGTCAAGGTCGATAAACTTATGCATGCACTTTGGATGAAAAAGTCAGTCTGCTGAGAGAGAAAGAGAGATAAATGAAAATTCATATTCAATGAAATATCTTCAATGAAAAATTCAAATTTAAGTTTATTTTCACTTTTGTATTGAATTTATCTTTATTTTTTTATAGCTTGAAAAATAAATTTTTAGCAGCATCATGAATTAAAAAAAGAAACAAAATTGCTTGCACAAACTTTCACATAATTCATGTGCTTTTTAAATTTAAACAAAAAATTGTTTCCAATTTTAAATTTTTTATTTTATTCTAGTTTAAAATTACTTACATTTTTTACAGTTTAAATAAAGATCTGTTACATAATTTATATTTGAAATATACAATTATATTATTAAAAATTTTGTTATATTTTACTTCTGTTTAGATAGAAAAATTGTTGTTGTAAACAGTGAATCATTCATGCATTAAAGTAAGCTTGATAATATATCGGTCATAATGTTTCTAAGAGCGTGTTTTCAATATGCACGAATCATTGTAGATTAAATCAGACAACGCAATTTTCATTGATACCTTTTAATACCTTTTTTTAGACAAAAAGATGGATAAAAACGTATGATTTATTGGTTCTTTATAAATTATTTCAATATAAATTTAATCAAGCTCAAGTTTATATTATTTTGTTAGAAAATTACAAGAAAAAAAATAAACTAATTTTTTCTTTTTCACGATTAAATTAAACTGAATGTCTTACTGCAAAAATTAATTTTATCAAATCATACAACACGTTGAAGTTTAAAAATAATAACTTGTAATTCAAAAAAATTTATGAATTTAATGTACATTAAGCGTGAAGTAAAATGAAACGTCACTTCCTGTTGCAGAATTCTCATTTCTAGCAAAAATATTTTTACGACTAAACATTCATTTGTTGTTAAATAACAAATAACTTTTGAGTCTGGCAAATGTCAATATGTAACGCCCACTAATTTTTTGACTCAATGTCAAAAGTAAAAATAAAAATGTTCAGCTTCAAATTGTTTATATTAAGTTATTTACTTGGCAAGTAAGTTAAAAAGCTTGATTTTAACAAAATTTTTGATCAATTTTATAGCATCTATAGAAAACTTATTTTAAATAAATATTGTTTTTTTAAACTATAATATTTATATTTATCAATTATATTAAAAATTATTAATGGTCATTAATTATTTGTAAACCTCTGTTTAAGTTTTATAACATTTACATACAATTTGTAATAAATGATCAATAATATAAGTATACATGTTAACGTTTATTTTTTTTTAAGTTTGAATCTATACAAAGTTAAGTTTTGTTTTCAAAGAAACTGTTTTTTTTCCAAATGACTATTTTTTCAATATTGTAAACAAAAATTAAAACTAAGAATTCTATGTAAAAAATACACTGCCCGGCGAAAGTTTTCGGCCACCTGCTTAGAGATCATTGGTAAACATAAATGTTAATATCTTTTGCAAATATCGTTGAAATTGCATGAAAATTTGAACATACAATCCAAATAAACATACAAAATATCAGAAAAATAAAAATCTTAGGATAGAATCGATAAAAATCAAATATTGGTTTTATTCCAATTTCGTGTATCATTTTTGCGAACTTAAAATTGTCTTGTCTTTTGTTTCAGATGCTCAAAAATAAATTATGTGTAGTGCATCTTCAGTAATACCAATATTACTTGTACTTAACGATTTTTTCAAAATTATTAAACATGCCACTACTCCACAAAATTGTTTAGCTATCAAATTCAAAAATTAATGTAATAAAATATAGGCTTATTTTGCATGAATTGAAAGCTCTTGAAAAATAAAATAAACTGTAATAATTTATTTTTGTATTGAAAGCATCAAATTGGTAAAAATACGTGATTACAAAGAAACTATTTTTTTTTTAAACAGACTTTTTTACCTCTTCAAATTTAAATTAAAACAAAATTTGAAAAACGTTGTTATTTAACATAAAATAAAGTAAAAATGTACTAAAAAGTTCAAGTTAATATTTTATATTGATTCATTTCCATTTCTATTTAATAATGTGAAATAAAAGCGATACGCTATTTTGAATGGTTGAAAAAAACATAACATCTTCCTGTTTGCATACATTGACTTGTTTGCACGATACGTAAATCCTTTTAAAATCGATAACGAATCAGAGCTGAAATTCAACAACAACGTTATTTATTTTTATTGTCTTCAGTGATTGATAAAAACCTTCTATTTCAAATGTACTTCAAAATTTGAAGAAAAAAAAGTGTTAATAAGTGATAACTGTTTTTCTGATTATTTTTAGCTTACTTTTTTTTGAAATGTCAACTTGTTAAAAGAGATAAAAACAGAGTTTAGGTTAGGTCAAATCCCTTGTTGCTTTCAACTTGACCGACGTTCCGAACGTCACTGAAAGAACAAAAACGACGACGGCTCCGTGGCCGGAACAAAAGCACTATTAGCTCATGTCCTCTTTCCTTCTTTCTTTCTTTCTTTCACTTGGATTTTTCGCACAAACACACAGCTGCCACGCGCATTACAGACTGCGCCGTCATTAGTTTATTGTCTGTACAGAAAATACACGCAGCCTAATTACGGCACATGCGCGAACTTGAAGCCAACAAAAATATTTGACCCCGATTGTTTACATAAAAGTTTTCTTTTGTTTAGTATATTTTGAGAAAATCAATTATTGCGTATCTGAAAACAAAAAAAAAATTAAACATTTGCAATGTCAATTTAACGGTAGAAATCTGACGTCACAGTTTAGACTGCGATTTGACGTTAGAACTTTTCTTGAATTGACAGACAAAAAGTTGAAAGAAAAGTTTTTTTTTTATTGCGTAATATGTATGATTTTGTACAATAATTAAAATCTAATTTACTTTTATTGAATATAATTTGATACCTTTTTGAATTTTAAATTTGTAATTATTAATTAAAATGTATCATCTTTTCAAGTGTTCTTTACATTGATGCTCTTTTTATATATGAATTTGAATAATTTGTAAATTAATTACAAATAATGTTCTGCATTGAATCAAATGACTTTTTTGTGCAATCATTATCTAAAACAATTACCAGCTTTATGCGCACAATATGTAAATGTCCGTTAATGGCCTGAAACATAAATCAGTCAGAATTTTAAAACAATAAATATAAATATGATGAAAATCAAGAGCTCATTTTTCAACATTAATTAGCATTTTGATCTTATTAAAATTTAAATCGGCTGTATTTTAATTATACTTTTTGTTATACTTTATATTTTACTTAGCAGATACTAAAGTTTAAAAAATTTAATAATATATAACTTAATTTTGTCGATAAAATTAAATTGAAAATTTTCATCTGACAGGAAGTGTCTGCTTTTTTGCAAGTTTGACGTAAGTCTTGCATAAATTTATAGCTTATAAATTCTGACTAATTCGCGGATGTGGCCAATTATAAATGACAAAATACAGCAAGATCTACAATATTCTCTAAGACATCCTTTTATTATGAGAAGTCAAACCAGTTTTCGAGCACAAATTAACTGTAAAAAATTAATAATTTCTTTTCGGACAGAAATGTGTAAAAAAATTTCAAGCACAAAAAAGTTTTACATATCTGTGCAGGTTTTCTGGGTGATTTTCCATTAGATTTCAAAATCCACATCTGTCAAGTCAAAAAACAACTGAAATCGTTCTAAAAAATGTAAAAGCTTATCAACTTTGTAAAAATACAATTTAATTTCATAATATTTATTGTTTTGCTTACTTCATTGTTATTCTTTTCTCCATAAACACTTTTGTAAACAAAATTTTTTTTTATCAAAAGCAAAACTGTGCTTTGCTTAGATATTTCAAAAAAAATAACATAAACAAATTACCAACAAGAGAAAACAATTTTTTCAAATTTACCACTGTCGGTAAAGTAGATGGCCAGTTATTTATCTTTTTTTTTATTTTCTGCACCAAGCTGATTATTTGTAACGTGTCAAAAATCGTTAATTATTTTGGCAGTTTATTTTTTGTTTGATTGATTTATTTTTTTTGTATTTACTTTTTTTGTTTTCGTTTTTAATTGCTCTCCACGTAGACTGAAAATATAACCTAAATTTTGTTCACAGCTGCAAAACATTATTTTGTCCTTTTTTCGCATATTTATGTAATTGTGTATGCCAGTGTTGACTGACAGTGACAAGCATTTTTACTTAGCAACATTTTTTATTCTCAGTAAGTTATCAGTTGAACCATTTATTATCTAAATTACATGATTATTTTTTATTGTTTGAAAAAAATCTTGACATATTTTGTTTTAAATCAAAATTTGTTATTAAAAAATCTTGACACTTATCTTGTTAAATAAAATGTTAATTTGTTATTATAATTCGTATTGTTTATTTTATACTGAAAGGAAATTATTTTTTTAGATAATGGAGCACAATTTTCCTATGCTTTTAAATGATCGTTTATTGCGAGCTGCTAGAGGAGAACCTGTAGACAAGGCTCCAGTGTGGATAATGAGACAAGCAGGTCGGTATCTGCCGGAGTTTCGCGAAGTCCGAGCCAAGCATGATTTTTTTGAAATTTGTCAGACACCTAAGCTGGCTTGCGAAGTCACACTGCAGCCTCTCCGGAGGTTCGACTTTTTGGATGCTGCTATTATTTTTTCGGATATTTTGGTGATACCTCAAGCCATGGGAATTACAGTGGAAATGAGACCTGGTGTGGTAATGATCATAAAAATTGATTTTTAAAATTATTTTTTGTAAAAAGACAAAGTGTGTACACAAATATTCAAATTTTCTTTTTAAATTTTACTTTGTAAAACTATTTTTGTATAAAAAAAAATTCTGCACAAAAAAATCTTATTTTTCTTTTCAGGGACCTGTGTTACCAGAACCACTTGTTGATCCCACACATTTGTCAAGATTAAAAACACCTAATGTGGAAAAGGATTTAAAATACGTTGGAGATGCTATAACTTTGACTCGACACAATATAGAAGGAAAAGTTCCTCTTATCGGATTTAGTGGAGCTCCAGTAAGTTATAAATTAAATAATTTACAAAAATTATTAGCAACTAAGATAATTAAAAAAAAAAAAAAAAAAAAAATTAAGAAAAAATGAAATTTAATTTGTCTTTTAAATTCAGTGGACTTTGATGGGATACATGGTCCAGGGTGGAGGCAGCACAACCATGGCCCAAGCTCGACAGTGGCTGTACAGATACCCCAAAGAATCTCATGAGCTGTTGCAAAAAATAACAGACGTGGTTATTGATTATTTGGTACTGCAGGCCAAAGCTGGAGCTCAAGTAACTAAGTATTTTCTTCAAAATTAGTTGCATTTTTCTCTATTTTTATATTTTACATATTTAAAAAATGTAAAAGTGTTTTATACAAAATAATTACTTTCAGTTACTTCAAGTATTTGAGAGCAATGGTAATTATTTGAATGACGAACTATTCAAAGAATTTTCTTTCAAATATTTAAAACAAATAAGTGACGGAGTAAAAAAACGTCTGAAGCAGGAAAATGTTGAAGAAATTCCTCCCATGGTAACTATTTTGTAAAATTAATTTTCTTTTTATAAAGAATAATTTTGTTGTTGTTATATTTTTACTTTATTTGTTGTATTTACACTTTATTTTTTATGTACATTTTAATTTCAGACAGCTTTTCCAAAAGGTGCCACAATGAATTCTTTGGAATTGCTTGCCAGGGATGGAAATTACGAGGTCATTGGTTTGGACTGGACTGTAGATCCTCTAGAAGCGAGGAATCGACTGGGACCAAACATTACTCTGCAAGGAAACATGGATCCTTGTGCTCTCTATGCATCAAAAGTATGAAAAATTATATTTCTTTCTTTACTTTTTCAAGAATTAGTTTTTTAAAAAATTACAAATATGTTTAGGACAATGTTAGAGAACGAGCAGAAAACATGGTCCGAGAATTCGGCAAAAACCGATACATCGCCAATCTGGGACACGGCATTTTACCTGACATACCAATAGCTTCAGTGGAATGTTTCATTGAAGGTGTTCATCTTATTTGAAACTGCTTAATTTTTATAATTTCATTATGATAGAATTTTGATATTTTTTACATGTTCAATAATATACAAAAGTTGTTAATATTAATAAAAATTGTTTATGTATCAAACGTCTAATTATTATTAAGAAAATAAAAAGAAAAACCAAAATTCTTTGTAAATAAAATTTAGGTTAAAAATGAATATAAAATTATGAGTGGAAATATATTAAAAACTAAATTGATTATTTTTATCATATTGTATTGAAATGAATTAAAAGTGTTACACAGCATTGTAATTGTGAAATGGTTTTGATTCGAATAACATAAGTTTACGAAATGTTAAAAATTTCATTAAACTTAAACGTATTAATACCAATTAATATAATATTACGTTAATAATACACATAGGGATTCTTATATCCAATTTCATTCCCCCCTCTCTTGCTCTCATCAAATTCCACAAAATATATATGTATAAATCAAGTAAATGCATGATACAATATGATCATTAATTCGCTTATTACATTTAACATTACGTAATTACATATTACAAAAAACAGAACAAAAAAGGAAAAAAATTAATTGTTAAATTATATTACACCTCGTCTGGAAACATACAAAATATTATATATATATATATTTATATAAACAACAAAATGACAACTTATCTCTGCTCCACATTTTGTTTTCAATAATCCAAAAAACAAATTGCCATTTTGTCATTATACAATTTGGTATTCAAGCCAACTTTTAAACAAAAAAAAAAAGGAAACTTGTGAAATAAGCTCTGGAAATTTGTGTTTTTTGAAACTCTCGTAGCTTTTTTTTCTTCAAACTATATATATATATATATTTTAAAACTCGACTATTTCAGTTTTCTGTATTTGGTTAAAATAATCTATATATCCCCTTTGTCGTCGACTATTCGATTTTTTTTGTCTTTTTTTTTTTTTTTTACTTTTTTTATCTTCGCATTATAATAATATATTCCTTTATACAATTTTTTTTTGTTTTGTTTCGCGTATCACAATATACACTTTGAATTTTACGCAGTAAATATTCATTATTACGGAAATAATCATCTTGCGTAAATCTAATTTGACTATTGTTTTCGGATTTTACGTTATCTTTCTTCTGAGACCACGTCTTTACATCCTACCTTGCAGAGAGCGTTTATGCTACATTATTTACATGAATTTGATGTAACTTTGCACTGCAAATCATTTGTCCACCTATCTTCCTGTTATTCTTAAGTTTTATAGGTGACAGCACAATTATCTCGTTTTTGCATAATAAATTAATGATGCAACAAATTAAATCTAATTCATAAAATATAATTCATCACACAATATATATATATTTAATCTTAGCAGAAATCAAATTTGGAATGACGGTTAATAAATAAATCTCATTAAACTAAAAAGACCAAAACTAATGAAGGATGAGTTTCATGTATAATATTTATTCAACGTTCGTGTGATTAAAAGCAAAAGGAAGAACGAAAAAAAAAACAAAAAATTAAAATAAGTATAAAAATACTCGATTAATGAACGTGCTTAATTCGATATATCAAAAGTAAGCCTGACAAATGTACAGAAAAATTCTTAACCGATAAATAAGGTCTACAATGCTTAATCGCGAATATTTACAACTGTCTCCAATTGACCATTTGCAAAGCAATCAATTTTTTTTCAGCCACAAAAGTTATTTTTTTCTGGTCCCTTTAACTTTTGGCACTGTCCTCCTCGTCCTGCTGTTGATCTTTGGCGTCGTACTCCTCTTCGAGCTCGTACTCCTGGCCTTCCTCCTGATAGACGTACTCACTGGAGTCGTCGTTCTGCTGAATGAAAATAGGATTGCCATCTGAATCGTTTTGTATCATCAGCACAGTGCCATTCAAGTTGTGGATTTGCATATCGTTGTCGTTGCTGACCTCGACCTGCATCAGCTCCTCGGACTGCTGACCTTCGTAGATCAGCTCGTCCTCGGATTTTACGTAAGTCTCGATTTGGGCGATCTGCTGGGACTCGTACTCGTAACTTTGACTGTCTTCATTGAAAATTTCTTCCTCATATTCTTCGTCGTCCTTGTGCACCTGCTGTGCAGAATAGTCGTCCTCGTCGTCGTCCTGTTCTTCTGACTCTTTGAAATGCATTATTGGACTCAATTTGTGCGTTACCTAGAAGTTCAAAACATTTGGCTAAGAAATTTAGAAAATCAACATTTTCAATTTTTGTTAAATGTTACACAGCTTGTGGTAAAAAAAAACAATAAGAATGATAAAAAAATGTGCACCATTGAAAAGCAAATACGTACCATTTTTGAATTAGAAACATCTCTCTGTGGGGGTGTGCAGCAAATTTTTATAGAGTGTTAGTGTTCTATAAAAAAAGCAACGAAAATTGTGCATTTAATAACAAAAATCAAAAAATAAGGCCGATTATAAATAAATGCATGCAGGTGTACAAATAATTACATCAGCTTTAAGCATAAACTGTAGAACATGCTTAACAAAAAATTCCAGTTTAAAGTGTTTCCTGAAGTAACTTGAAATTGTTAGATTTTCTTGTTATTTAACTTGAATTTCAAACAAATCATCATAAAAAAAGAAGTTTACAAAAGCTGACGTGTAAGCCATGTATATTTTCAACATTTGAAAATTAAATATCTCACATTCTACATAGACAAAGTTATTAGCATTTTAGAAAATGACAAATTGAAACTTTAAAAACATCTAAACAAATTTGTAACAAATTCTGACTATTTTAAATAAAGTTTTGTTGCAAAATAAATCTAACAAGACTATAATTTCAAAAAATTTCTTAAATGATGTAAAAATTAAATAAACTAAAGAAATATTAATTTGAAAGCTATTTCCAGAAACACCTTAAAAAACTCTTGTGCTTTTTTGATTCAAACAAACCTCATCAGACTGTTCCAAGTCCTGTTCCTCCACACTCATGATCGGCATCATGGGACTCAAAACCGGCGGTCCATCATCATCCGAGTAGTCCATCCCATTCTCATCAGCGCCCTCGACGTTCTCCTCCTCCTCCTCCTCCTCTTCCTGGTTCTCGTCCATCTCCGGCATCCTCTGTTCGTCCACACTCGAGTCCACACTCCTGCTATTACTGTCGCAAGTTTGTCTGCTCTCAGGCCTCGACTCAGTCTCCTCCTCATCACTGCTGCTCTCAGAATTGCTCTCCGAGTCCGAGTCTTCAGAGTTACTCTCCGAATCCGTCTCAAACTCCGCATTCTCTCCAGGTGGGGCCTCCTCCTCCTCCTCTTCATCCTCATCCTCCTCATTCTCCCCCTTCTCCTCCTCCTCTTCATTCTCCTGCTTGATATTGCTCTCGTCCAGGTCTTCCTCTTCAGGTTTCATCTGCTTCATCGTGCAGACCTGCAAATGTTCATTTAACATCTCTGCATTTGCGAAATTCATCTGGCAGTGTTGGCACCAGACCATCCCGTTGTAATTAATGTGGATCTTCATGTGCAGGGACAGCTTGCTGCGTGCATTGTGGTACCTGCCACAGATCTTACAGGTAAAGTTGTTGCCTTCACAAGAGAGCTGCGTCTGGTGGGCCATTTTTAAATGGTCAGCTAGGTCGTCGTAGCTGCGACAGAGTTTCAGACAGACCCCACAGGTGAACGCAGCTTCTGCCCGGTGGAACCGGATCAGGTGCTGCCACAGGTGCTTCTTCGCTGGCCAGGGTTTGCCGCACACCTCGCAGGAACACTCGGTGTTGGTGGACTCGTTGTACACCTTTCGGGAGTCTTTACGAGAGTACTTGTTGCTGCCGTTGTGCATGCGTTTGAGTTTGCCAGCGGAGGTCGAGAGAGGCATCAGACTGGGGAGGGGCTTTTGGCCGGAGAGCTGCAGGTTGATGTCCTCGAAGAGATTGAAGTCGGGGATGTTGAGGTTGGATTCTGGCTCTGGTTCGGGCTCAGGCTCTTCCTCGTGTTTGATGATCTGGTTGTTGTTCTTGAGGTGGGCCTCGAGGATGGAGGCGTGGAAGTCCTCGGAGGACTGGTTCGCGGACTTGGAGCAGACGTTCATGTGGTTCCAGAGATGGGCTTTGGTGGTGTAGGACTTGTGGCAAAACTTGCACTCGAAGTTGCCGCGACGGTCGCGTTTCGAGCTGCTGGGCTTGAGTTTTTTCGAGTGCTGGATGGGCTCGATGTTGTGAACGTTCCTGAAAGAAAGTTGATGTTTAGTTTTTGGAGTTGACTTTGGAGATGTAGTTTAAGTTTTAGTTTAGAAATAACAACTGAAAATCAAACAACTTTAGACATTTTAATTGTAAATCTATTTTATATTTTGACTTGTACATTTTCATTTTATTTTTCATGCTTTACTTGTCTATAAAGTTTATTTTGTATAGTTTAGAAATTTCACTTGTAAATCTAGTCAGTTTTTTGTACTTCAGAGATTTCACTTGACTGCAAAATGTTAGTTTGGTAAGTTAGTTTGGTCGAAGAACCACTTTTAAATTTACTTGATTGTATATATTTGAGTAATTTCTCACTTGTAAGTTCAGTTAACGTTTTATACTTGAGAAAATGTCTTATTTATAAATTTCTTTTATTTGTTCTACTTTCTAAATGTCTTATTTGTAAACCTAGATAATTTTTTGTATGTCAGCAATTTGTCTTGTCAATCCAATTAATTTTAATACTTCAAACAACATATCCTGTTTAAACGAAACATTTACAAGCATACATTTTTGCAGCTTTAGAGCTAAATTTACCTATAATGATTGGCTAGTGTATCATAATTCAAAAACATCTCCGGACAGACTTCGCAGTCATACGTATCCGTTTTCTTCTTTCTCTTAGCACTGTGCTTCGAGTCAACATAAATCTCATCATACGTGTCCTCATCATCTATCGGCTCCTGCTTCACTGACACCTCCATCGATCCGTCCAAGCTCTCCTGTTTCTTGCTATAAACCTGGCTCTCAAACAGCGCCAGCTGCTCCTTGCTAACCCTGTGTATATGCTGATAATGGTACCTCAGATCATCATCCGCAGTGAACACCGCCAGACACTGTTTGCAGGTCTTGAAGACCTTGCCATGACACTTTTTCGTGTGGTCAAAGGCCTTCCACTTGCTGGCATACTGTTTCCCACAAACCTGACAAGTGTTTGGTTTCAACAAAATGTCCATGTGAGTGTTCTCCACGTGCTGCTTCAGCTGTTTAGGATCGTTCATGGGAATCAAGCAGACCCCACAGGAAACCCCAATTTCGTTTCTGTGCAGGGACAGTACGTGCATTTTGAGTTTGAGTTTGTTCTCGACAGTGTCGCCACAGTAGTCGCAGACATTTATTACAGGGTGGTTCTTGTGTTCGTTTCTGTGTCGCTCTAAGTCTTCCTTAGTGCGGAACAACTTTCGGCAGTTCTGGTGCTCGCAGGTGAGGTCTGGATGGAGCATGTGCAGCACTCGGTTGTGGGTCATGATGCCAAGTTTGGAGGTGATGGTCTCATTACAGAGGTGACAGGTGTAAGCTGTGTGGTGGTTCTCGATGTGCTTCTGCAGACTGGCACGATCTTTGAAGATCCGCTCGCAGGCTCGACACCGGGTCAGCAGAGCGCCAGGGTCCTTGCGGTAGATTTGACAGCCTTTCTGGTGACGACGTAACAGGTAACGCTTGTGGAAGGGCTTCTGGCACTTGTCGCAGTTGAACCACTCTTCTTTTTCCTCTTTCACGGGCTTCTTTGGACGCATTTTTTCGATCTCATCTCGGGCGTCAGGTTCCATCCTGGAAAAGCAAGTTAAAAGAGTTGAATTTAAATCTAGGAAAAGTTGCAAAAGTTAAAATATTTTAATTAAAATCAAGAAAACTAACAAATCAAGTAAATAAAATCTTAAAGCAACGTTAAGAAACTTAAGTACAGTTAAAACTACTTGAAATATAATAAAATTAAAATTGCAAGATTTAATTAACTTGAAATAAAACTAAGAAAAAAGTTACAAAAGTTAACAAACCCAAAATTAAATCAAGAAAAATTTCAAATCAATTCAAAAAAAATTGAAAACAAAGTTTTAACAATTTGGGGTAAGTTTGTTACCCAGTCGGTACTACATGAAAAAATAAGATGGTGCTTCTAGGGATAAATGAAATTTAAAAATCCCAAAATAAGCTTCAAAAATTAAACATAAATGCTGGGAAAAAAAGTTTCTTTTCACCTGTGAGACTTTTCAATATGTGTAATCAAGTGATCTTTGTTAGCACTAATCTTGCCACAGTATCTGCAGGTGACGTCAGCATGTCCCTTGTGCATTCTGCTGACATGTTTCCAGAGATGCGAGGTCCTACCATAGCGTTTGTCGCACAAGTCACACTGATAAATGCTGTGAGACTTTTTCCTGTGACTCATAAGTGCCTCAGCACTGGGGAAGGTGAGGTCTTCACACGATTCGCAGAAGTACTCGTTCTCCCTCTGCGAGGATCTATCTAAGATTTCGACCTTCGGAGTGGCCAGGGCGATCTGCAGTTCCTCGGTGTAGTCCGGACGAGGGGACTCTTCGACGCCGTGGATTTTTCTGTGCCTCATCATTTTGGACTTGTTGGAGTAGGGTCGACCACAGACGTCGCAGCTGTAGTCTCCGTTGGTGAGGGGCCAATGCTTCTGGCGCACGTGGCTACTCAGCTGGGCCACAGTTCGGAAGACCTTTACAAAATTTAATTTTTAAATTATTATATTTATTATTTTAATTTTTTTATTTATTTTTAAAATGTGATTAATGAATTTGAACCTTGAGGCAGACGCCGCAAATTCGAGGCACAGTTTCAGTGTGGACCCCCATAACGTGCTTCCAATAGTCCACTCGACTACCCCACAATTTTCCACAAATTTCGCAGGTGTTGGGAGAACTGCCCTGGATCATGTGGTGGTGGGAGTGGTCTGCCCTTAAGGATTTTGTTGCGAACACTTTTCCGCAATCCTCACGATCGCACTACAAAAATAGATAACAATAATTAAATATAAACTATTTTACTTAGTAATAAAATTAACAATAGTTTGAAATAGAAATCTTTATAAAAGTTCGGATTTTTAAACTAAAAAAAATATTATTTATTACAAAAAGTATTTTTTTGTATTTTGTAGAAAAAGTTTAATAGTTTTCTTTAATTTCTTAGTTTTTTTAGTTTTCTTTATTTTTGTAGTTGTTTTTTATTGTGTAATTATTTCATCAAAAATCATTTTAAAAAGTCACTTTTGCAATACATAAAAAAATGGACAAACTTCTCTTTAGGGGTACAGATTTTCTGGTAGTTCTAGTGTCAATAAAGTTAACCCTCTGCAGCATATTTGCTACGTATCTTGAAAATTAAAATGTTGATTCTTTTAAATGTTTTAAATTTTGTTTTCCACATTTTTCTTCAGAATATATTTGATATTCTGAGTCTTTCATTAAAAATGATCCGTCATAAACTTAAAGAAATATCAGAGTTCTGAGATTTTTCACATCGTTAAACTAAATAAGTGGGCATATTTTCCTAAAGTTTCATTAACTTTATGAGTACCATTGCCGAGAAAAAAAATTACATTTTTGTTGGTTGCTTGAAAACGGTGCTGTGAAATTGAACTTAAATTCCGGAAAATTTGTCTAAGCATTTATTTAAATGTGTTTCAATGTTGGTTACTTTGACATTTCTTTTCACTTTTCTGTGTATTACTTATAAAGAGTATGTAATTCTCTATGACGGAACTTCTTTAATAGATTCTGAAAAATGAAATTGTAGAGAAAAAAGTTTTTTATAACAAAAGTCTTGCCAAAAAATAAATACAACAAAAATTCGAAGTTTCTTTAAATCAAAAAACTCTTAATTTAGTCAGTTTAATAATAATAGATATGAAAAAATTAAAAATGTCTACTTTTATGGACGGCTCGTCAGAATGGTCAGTGTTGACATGCAGCCATCTGTCCCATTTGCTCGGATGGGAACTTCCACAAATTTCGCAGACGAAAAACAGGTGGTACTGTGCTCGATTTCCATTGCCATTCACAACTGAAGTATTTGCAGACTCATTCAACACCTCAGGCTGTAAAATTTTCAACAAAATTTAAATTAACAAAATATTTTCAATTGCTTTTCAAAGTTTTTCATTGTAGGTTTGAATTTTCTGCGAGCAAACACGATAATCTGATTGAGTCTTTGCGTCAGGAAATTTGAAAGGCTAACCTGAGTTGAGAATCGCTGCTCTTTCAGGGAATCTTCAATCAAACTTTCTTTATTGTTATTATGAAAATTGTTATTTGGTACAACGAAGCTCGCTGGATCGAAATTCAGATCCAGTTTGTGTATCGCCACGTGGAGCATTAACTTTTTCCTCGAATCGTGTTGTCTAGCGCAAATCGTGCATTTATATCTAGATTTGATAAAATGTAAGTTTTTTTTAAAGGTTTAATAAAATGTATATCATTTGGGGTGTAAACACAAACCTCTTCTGTTCAGAAATTAAAAAAGTGTCGCAAAAATTAACATGCTTCTGCAAATCTAAATTGTTGTTACAAATTTTGACGCAAATTCCACAAACAAATGGAGCCACCTGTCTGTGACTCGCCCGAATGTGCAGCCAGAGTGACGCACGGTCACTAAAGTCCCTCGAACAAATTTCGCACATAAAAAATGATGCCTCAATCATATTATCGTGATCCTCTTGCTTTTCCTATTGTTTATCAAAAATCAAGTGCAAAATATGAAAATTAAGTAAAAAATATAAAAAAGTACAAAATATATACATTAAGTATAAAAAATATAAAAATTAAGTAAAAAAAGATGAGAATTAAATAAAAAAATTTGTAAAAAATTGAACCTCGTTCATTTCGACTGTTTCCTGCTGCAATTCCTCGACCTGCTCCAATTTGATTTCCGGGGGTTTCTCAGATGGCGCCACTGGTCTGAAGCAGCTTTCGTGGTTGATGTAAGGAATGGGATCTGCCTGGTGAGCGGTTTGAATGTGTCGACTTAGAGATGACTTCAGGGCGAATCTCTTTTCACAGAGCACACATAAGAATGGCTTTGTTGACTCGTGACTGGTCTCGTGTTCTTTCAGACTTTCCACCGAAGTGAAGCTCAAGGGACACATCTCGCATAACCATCTTTTCTGGTTCTCCAGTTCTAATTCTGCAAAAGGAATATTTTAATTTTAAAATCAAAGCAACATTTTTTAACCTTAAAAGTAAAATAGAGCAATTCACCTTTGAATACAAAGTAAAATCCTTTAACTTAAAAAGTAAAGTCAAATATTTTACTTTTAAAAATTAAACTAAAATATTTTACTATTTAAAGTAAAACTAAAATATAACTTAAAAATTTAATTTTTGATGACAAAAATCAAATTTAAAATCAAATTTACCAGTCTTTTTATTTTTTGAAACAGCCTTGTTGCGCATTTCCATGTCACGTTTCAGTGACTCCGAACCCTTAGTGAGTGCCTGCTTGAGGATGGTCAGCTGGGGATTTTTTGCCAGCTTGGCCTCAGCAGTTTTGCTTTCGTCTTCCGGCTCAGCCCACTCCGAGCCAGAGTCCTGCTGCTCCTTTTTGTTTTGGGACTGTTCTTTACGTCTGTCGGCTTGTTGGCACGACCGAGTGTGACGATTGAAATCTGTCAGATTTGGAAACACCTTCTGACACCTCTTGCATTGAAATTTGTTACTGTCCACCTTCACGTAGCCGACCTCGTCGCACTGGCTCGAGTTTTCATGTCGCGAGCGCATGTGGTCTTCTAAATTCATTTTTGTCGAGTAGATCCGGCCGCAGTGGGAACATGTCACTGCTGGATGACCTCTGAAAATTAAAGACAAAAGTTTTTGTTACCTTTCTGAAAATGATTTTTGATGGAACTTTAAGAAATTAACAAAAGTGATTTTACTGTTTTAATTTTAATGATTTTTTTTTAGTTTTTGCAGTTTTTTAACATTTTAATAATTTTCTTTAGTATATAAAATTACAATCATTTATTTAGTTTTTAAAATTTTGATATTTTTCTTTAGTTTTTATAATTTTGATAATTCTCTTAAGTTTTAATAGTTACTTTGTATGCTTTTGATAATTTCTTTAGTATTGCAATTATTTTTTTACATTCAATACTTGTTTTTAGTTTTATTAGTCTCTGAATAATAATAAAAAATGTTTGACATGAACCTGTGAGTGGTTGAAACATGTCCCCAACGATGTTTCGCAGTGGAATAAGCTTTGCTGCAAAGGTCACACTGATAGGGTCTTTTGTACGAAGTGTGGTCATTGGTGATGACCTTTTCGCCTATGACCCCACCCGCGCCGACGTGTATCCTCGCATGAAGGGACAAGTGACCTTTCGAGCTGAAAGCCTTGTTGCAGAGCGAGCACACATAAACCTCGTGTTGCTCGCCTCTATTGTGGATCACTTCCACGTCCTGCTGGGCGTTCATCGACACATTCTCGTCTTGGTCTTCCGGGGCTGTTGACGTCAGCTCCAAAAAGTCACTCGGGTTCGTTTCCATGTCCATTTCATAATCCTCAGATTTGTGATCGTCTAGGTCGTCTCCACCTTAAAAACGATTTTTTAGCTTTATTATTTTGTTAAACTTTTAAGAATTCCAAAGAGAAAAAACAAGATTTTGTAAAATTAAGAATTTTCATACAAAAAAGTTTGAGGATTTTCAAATAATTTTATACCTTCTTCAGTTTCACTATGATTGATTTCCTCAATCTCAGGATCAGCTTCCCCGTCCGAATTGAGTCTTGGCGGTGTGCCCAAGGCTGCGTTCGGATTGACTATGGGGGCTTCTGGTATAAGTATTGGCATATTCTCTTTTTCTTTGAGATATTCTGCGTGTAACGAGGAATAGTGTGAGACTCGATCACGTTCTTCATTTTTTTGGCACTGCAATATAAAAATTAATCGTCAATTTTGTTCTTTTTTGTAGAAGTATTTACTTTGTTACTTTTCTTTTTTTTTTTAAATCTTTAGTTTTGTTAATTTTATTTTCTTTGTAAGTTTTTAAATGTTTAAAATTGTAATTATCAATTTATAGCTCTTCAATAATATAAAATAACCATTATCTTTGTCAATTAAGTGCATTTATTAACATTTCCACAATCAATATATGTATATAATCAGAGAATAATCGATGTTACAATTAATAATCAGAATAATACGCCGCAAAATGAGTAACATGAATTTGACAATGCTAAATTGTTCTTAATTTATCGTCCAATACCGCGAACTAAATATAACAATTGCATCAGGTGATATCGAGTAAATTACAGTCTCAAAGCAAATTGAAGCTTTTAATTAAAATGTAAAAAACCAAAGTTCAACGACCTTTGAAAATAGTATTTGAATCAATAAAATATATATATATATTTTTTTTTTGATAAAAGGTTGTTACATTTTTTCGGTTTAAAATATATCTTTTTTTTCTTACTTCATATTCAGGGACACATCTTTGTAGCATAGACAATGCATTGATACAAATGGTCCTGAAGTCGTAAAAGTTTTCTAAGTTGTAAAGGCATCTAAAACAAACAGCCTTCGGTAATGGGTCCTCTTCCACCACCTGCAACAAAAAATTTATTTAAATTAAATTAATTTTATACTAAATTAAATTCAGTGAAATTTATCAGAATTTTTTGTATAAATTCAATTTAGTAAAAGTTATACATTTTTTTAATAGACAATTAAATTCAGTTTTAAAATTCTAAAACTGAACAACATTTTTTTTAAAGTTTGTATACACAATTTAATTTACAAAATGAAATTCAGTCAAAATTATAAATATATATTTTTTAATTGACAGGAACAGTAATTAATTATTTATTTTTGACACGTGCATAGTAAAATGGAAAGTATACTGCAGAGTCTCATTGATCAAAAGTTCCAACAGAGAAAGTAATATCTTACTATTTACTATATGGGTCAAGGTATGTGTGGAGTATGTGTATATGTATATATATATATATATATATATATACATTTTAGTGGGCTTTTTTTCTTACCATTATTGCGCTATAAAATTTTAAATTTTAAATTTTTTTAAATTTTGTAATATTTCAAGACAGGTATTTTCAAATTAAAAAAATTTCATTTTTGTTATCAATGTTAATTTTGATTTATTACATAAAATGTTTATAAAAATTGATTTTATAATTTACTCTTTTTATTTTATTATTAAAAAGTCAATAAAAACGAATCAAGTTCTTTATTTAACTTATAATTACTCGACCACAATTTTATTTTATTAAAAAATAATACTTTGTAAATAAAGAAAAGGTTGGCAGAAAATAATCGAACACAAATGATACGTCTCTTTCTTATTATTGACTCATATTTCTACGCTTTCATCTCATCACATTTTCTTGATCAAGTGGAAAAGAAAGGAAAAAAAATCAGCAGAATAACAGCTTTAATCAATAACTCAAATTAATTTAAAAAATAAACTTTTTATGAGAAAATCAATTTTTTTTAAAATAAGAAGAATTAAATTAAAATTCAAAGAAATGAATGAACTTGAATTAAAATAAAAAAAGAAGTTGAATAAAAGTAAAAAAGTTAAATTTTTGTAAAAAAAGATTTCTAATTCTAAAAATGAGTCAAAAACCAAAAAAAAAAAATTGTTGTCGCACGACGCGTGCAAAATAGTTTTACACAGCGTGCTCGAGCAAATCGTGTCAAGCAAATGACCTTGGTCTCGGAACGGTTTCTGTTCAAGGACTTGCGCCACACTGAATCACTTCTGAGACTGGAAAATAACGCCACAACAGTTGCGCCGTACACGAACGACATCTACGGAGACTGTTCTCGCATTTTGCATAACAAGCTGAGAACGTAATCGTTGTGCAAATTTGAATGCGGAGTTGTTAGCACCAATTATTATTTTATTATTCTTTCTTAAATTAAATTTTTCTTTCTAAACCTAAAATGATAAAAAAAAATCTTATCAACTTTAACAATTCAATTTGATAACAAAATGAGAACTTATTAAGCTCAAATAGTTTACTAATTTCTTTTAAATGAAAAATAATTTTAATTTTTATTTAAAGAAAAATGATATTAAGATTTTAAAAGCAGACAAGTAAACTTAAGTAGAAAATAATCTTTATTTTTTTAAGTATAAAAATAATCTATAGATTTTGAAAGTTTTTAAATCTGAGATTATTAAGCTGAAATAATGTAGTATAATTTTTTTTTGGAGTAGATAAAATAATCTTTATTTTATTTTCCAGAAAAATAATCTTAAGATTTTACAAGTAAAAAAATAAACTTAAGAAAACTCAAGTAAACTAAAGTAGAAAAATAATCTTTAAATTTGTCAAGTGGAAAAAAATCTTTCCATTTTTCAGATAAAAAAAAACTTAAAATTTTCAAAATAAAAAATAACTTTAGAGGTTTCAATTGAAAAAAAACTCAACTAAATTTAAGAAGAAAAAAATCTTTATCATTGTAAAAGAATTTCTTCATGAATAAAACTGCAATTAACATTCTCGAAAAAAGGGAAATTTGTGATCAGAAAGCAAAATATTTTGTAAAGATAAAAGGATTAACTGTAAATTAATCTAAGAGATAAAGACATTTTCCCAAGGGACATCTGGCGACTCACAAACAGCTTTCTCCTTATAATCCGTCACGGCATGCCTCTCGTCGCCTGCCGAAAAAGGTTTCCCTTTTCCTTCTCGGAAAAGGCCAGAGGAACCTTGGATTTGGGAAAAATATCCAGGTAGCAGCGTGCATTCCACAAAAGGCTCGGGGAATAAAGCGAGAAACTTTGTTCCCGTAATCTTGGGTCGAGGCCAGGTGCGGACCAACCGGACTGTCTGGTGCAGTTCAGCAAAGCAAGCAACAAAAAATAAATGTAAAAAAACTCATTTTTAAAAACAAAATCAAAATCTACATTAACATGTAAAAATTACTTTTTTAAATTACAAAATTATAAACTAAAATGTATAATTTTCTTTTGTTGAGTTTTATGTTTTTTGGAAATTGAATACAAGTTTTTATTAATTTTTGTACAAATAATCAATTGCAGCTGGTAAAAAAAAGAAAACGAAGGAACAAAGCTGAGAATGATCTGAGACGGATGAGCAAAATGTAATGTGGTTGGCGAAACAACCGGGGGCTGTGTTCTCGAAAGAGAACTCACCAGAGGCGAGGAGAGCAAGGGAAGAGAAGGGGCAGGCAACGCGGGGCAAGGGGAAAAAGGACGCCCGGACAGCCGGATACGGAGTGGCACTGACGAGGAGCTGCTCAGCGACGGGAGTAACGGCCATACGGGGATTGGGCTCCACTTTTTCAAACCATTTTTTAACAAAATTCTATATCCCTTATTCCTGATAAACAAAACTTAAAAAAAAAACAATTTTTTACAAAATTACCCTTTTTGTAAAAAATTAACTTTCAAATTTATTTATAAAAAATAAATTTAAAAAAACTAAAGAAATTTATAAAAGTTAAAGATTTTTCTTTTAAATTATTAACAAAAAATATAAAAAAGAAGTAAACTTCTATTTTACAGCTTAATAAAGTTAAAAATTACTGTTCAACACGTTTTCCAATCGCATTTATGGCCGGCTTACTTGATAATGAAGTGGGTAATTGGATAAGGGTGGCGTTCGCGCGCTCAAGATGAGTGATGAATTTTGTTACGCTGATTATCACATCGACAAAAACAAATATTTTCATTTTTCATAGAAAAGTGGAAAAAAGAGAAAATTTTCTACTTTTTATACTGGTTTGAAATTTTGAGGGGGACTTGTTGCTGCTGCAAATAGTGGGCTTGTTTTCTTTGTCCAACGGAGAGCAAATGTTATGAGGCTTTTTGCAGAGTGCGAGCGCACCGAAATACGAGGACGACGACAGTGGTCGTTGCACGACCCTCGCATACGGCGCAGATGCGGGGTCTGGCGACGCCAAAACAACATTTCACATGATGCTCAGTCTTTCTCGCTTTAAAAAAAAGAAAAAATATAAAATTTTAATTTCAAAAAAACAAATATCCACAAAGATTTTCAATTTAGATTTATTATAAAAAGTAAACCAACTATTGAATTACATTTTATTCATTAAAAAAAAAAATAACATAAAAATTCTTGAATAAATTTAACAACATTAAAAAATGAAGATTTTTCTTTTGAATTATCAAAAATTTAAGATTTTTATTTTGATTTATAAAAAAAGTAAAAAAACACTGAAGATTTGCTCGAAAAAGTTAGTCTTAAAATTTTGTAACGTAAAAATGTACTGCAAAGAAAGGAATGTATTTTTCTTATATAACGACGACGTTCACGTAGGTGAACCGCACCCGGCTCACCGGGAGACCTCGAGACTTCGGAGCCCGAAGCTTCTACCTCGAGAGAGCTCGTCGATTTCACACATAACGGGTGTCCTGCGGGGAAAACCCGCATCCCTGCAAGCCGGCCCCGTTATACCCGACGGCCTTTGTCCCGCGCTCTCTCTCTCTCTCTCTCTCTTTCTTCCCTCTCGTTGCTGCGTCCTTCTTTTTTCGTCCGGGCTTAAACTCGCACTCTCTCGCTCGGTCTCGCAACGCCGTACCGAAGTGCCGACAAG
>JABFPM010001164.1:0-19760 GCA_022817325.1 Idris sp. 1 HC-2018 | reverse complement strand
GTGTCATTTTAATGAAATAAACTTTTTGGGGTAAATGCGGTATCATGATCAAATCAGAATTATCAATTAAAAGATATAGGAATATGGTCAAATAATTTATATGTGATAGCTGGAGCATAAAGTGCAGGAAGGCAATTCGCGACACGGCGCTATCATAAATTGTGTAACCGATATGACGTTGGGTAATTAGGCATTGCCAAATCGGCATCGCTAATTAGATTTGGACATCTCGTCTCGGTAATTGATTTGAATTTGACCGTAATCTAATGCAAACGGAGACATCGATCGATATATCGTTTTGACGGTAAAATGGTCTATTGTCGAAAGATGATCAAAATGAAAATGAGGAAAAATGAAACGAGGATTATATCGCATTTGCCGGGTGCCCTCGCTTTATTCGATTTCTGGTTACCGACAAGAATTCATATTTCAATAGCCATACAAACCCTATGGTACTATTCCATTTCTTGTCTGCGAGCGAATATATCTATTAAAATAAAGAATAGGATTATTCGATTATATATTTCATTCACGTTCTTTGTTTTTTTGTGCGTTTGTGTAATTTTAGAAGCAGTCGCAGAAGCTTTATAGAGATTATTTATACTGGCAAAGAAGAAAGAAAAATATATATAAAAAAATTTGGTCAGACGAATCTGATAAAGCTATTTGAATAGTATTAATTATGATTAATGGCTGTGTTGTTATTTATTACATTATTGTTAGTTATTACAATAAAAAAACTTCTTGTTTAGTTTACATATAAATATTTCATCAATAAATTTAAAAATTTGGAGATGTTTTATTTAAACTAGAAATGTATAAACTAAAATTCAGTGATATAATATTTAATTATATCATTCTGTTCTTCAAATTCAGAAATCATAGTAATGCTTCTAATCTTTATATGTTTCCTTAAAAAAATAAATACACAAAATTATGCGTAGGTTATCTACCTGCAAAACTCTTATATATCGAACATGCTATATGTTTCTTGCACAAAACCCATTGAAGTTCTTATACGTGCTTTTGAGAAATCTATTATTTTCTTTGAATTATGAGTTATTTTTATTATAGGGATAGTTTTGATAGTTGATAATTAATTCATTAATTAAATATATTGCTGTAAGAAATTTGGTATACATTTTTTTCTAGTTTAAAAAATGTATACACTTGATTTTTTGCTATTTTTTGATTACTTCCCGTGAAAAAAATTATGTATAGAACATGCATGAGCCATGTATGGGTCATGTTGGGCTATACATGGCAAAATTGTCTTTTTTTACGAGTTTGATTAATTTATTTACATTTTTGTTATTAAAAACTACTTAAATATAAAAAAAGTAAAAGTCCGTTTAAGGGAAAAATATACAGTATTTTAAACGATATTGAACAATAAAAACACGAAAAAAATTCCTGTATTTTGGGTATTCGAAAAAACGTCTTTTCGTTATTTTTCCGAATATTTCCGACTCGTTGATTGCAAATATTTCCTGAAATTATTAACAATGGTGATTCAATTTTTTTATAATGTATTAATTTATAGCTCATTTTAAATTAAAAAAAATCATCAACTGAGTCATTTATTAATATTATTTAGTTTTTTCATTGAATAAAAAATATCATATGGTACATTTTGTTTTACGGGTTTACATCATTTTATGGTTTATTTACTTATATGCATTTTTTTTATTTATATTGTTATGTCCTGGATTTAATTATTATTAACAATAATAATTAAAAAGACTAAAACAGAAAGTTTAGGATACTGTATGTTTCAACAGCACCCTATTTTGGATAAACAAAATTGTTTGATCGAAAGAACCAGAAAGGTCTTGAAATAATTGTCATTTTCACTACTTGCACTTTTATTTACTGTTGTACACTTAAAATGTTCTTTGGACTCGGGGTCCAAGCAATCGTTTTGACTACATCAGGACAAACTTATATTATATTTTGACTGACTAATAGTAAAAGGAAGAAATCTTTTATATCACCGGTTTCCCATTAAAACATTGAAAAAGGCGAGGTCAGAAATGAGAGCATTAATGAGGCAGAATTGTTCCATTTTTATATATTTTTGTATTTAATATTTTCGCAAAATATTTGCAAGACAGTTTTTGTAAATTTGAAACAAGCGCGAAAAATAAAACTATTGAAGACCTGAGCAAAAGTTATGAGTGCAAGGGTTACAGAGATAATTGCACATGTATGCACTTACATCTTTCACTCATTTTATTTGTTAAGGTTGTTTTTTTTTATTAACTTTAAACATTTGTGTTTTGTTCGCGTTTAAATCTCTAAAAATGGTTGTGATTTTAAAATATTTATTTTTTAAAAATTAAAAAGATTTATGAATAATTGTCATTTCTATGGACTTCTGATTTAAATTTTAAGTTGAAAATTTATCATAATTTTCACCACTAGTTTTATCAATAATTTTTACTTTTTATTAATATTATATGAAAATACATGTTATGCTTTTTATAAAATTTAATAATTCTGTTTTGTCTGAAATTTACTCAACTATTTAAAGATCATGAGATCATCCATTTTATGGGATTTTTTGTATTATTTTAATTAGTTATATTACAGTGATTAGTCATCGATGACATATTTTTGGGTAAAACCGGAGTGATCTCACGAAAATCTAACTGGGCGTTATTTTATTAATGTTTCATAACACTACTGTATTCAGTCATACTTTCATTTTAACGGATTCCAAACTTTTCATAAATTGTCAATTTTTTATATATTTTTTTTCCTTAAAATGTAAAAAATCATTAAGACAGCTATAACTAATTTGAATGACTGTTCTACGATAATTATAACAAAAATTACTAATAATCAATTTATTTCAAAAACTTATGTTTAAATTTGTTCAAATTTTTTGTGCCTCGCATCTCATAACAATATTATACTAAATAAAATCACTAATTGACTTTCAGATTTCAATAACACTGAAAAACCAGGCGCCTGGAATCAAGTGAGTTAAGTATATTTTTGCAAGTATATTATATACTTGGATACAGTACGAAATTTGTTGTCAGTGTACACTGTAAACGGGTTGTTGAAAATTCAACACAACTTTAAACAACATGTTGTGTAATTTTCAGATTTTTTCTGAATTTTACAGTTTTCGTTGTAATACAATATTATAACCTAAATTTCATATTTTTAAAAAGCCTCCTAGTAAATAATTAATTACTAACTGTTTTAAAAGTATGTAATAAACGAAAGATATAATTTTAAATTAATTAATTTGCTTAATTTTTTTAATTTTATTAACTTATGCCTTAATTGCAATCTAAAAGATAACATCAAAATTCAACAACATGTTATTGAATTTTACACAAAAAGTTTAAATTCAACAATATGTTGTGTGCAACCAGATTAAACAACATGTTGAATTTCGCAGCAACTGACTTACAGTGTAGATGTGGAATTATTTCTTATTAATTATAAATATATTTATGCAAACAAAAGCACTCAATTCTTAGAGAATTTGTATTATAAAATGAATTTTTAATTATGAATCTTATCATGAAATATTTTTATTTTTTGCCTTTCAAAAGGACATTTATAAAGTCATTTCTGTAGAAAACTCGTGTAATTCGATACTTGCACGCTAAAATTGTTTACTTTTACGGCGTAAAATGATTATTGTGAGAGAAATGAGGACGAATTTCACAAGTCATTGAGATCGTGGACAGAACATGTCTGTTTCTCATCGTGAAACGTGCGTCTCCATGAAGAGTAATTTCGTTGCAGAAGGAAGCTGAGCCGAGAAAATTGAGTTGCACGTCGACCCAAGAGACCGCGTTTTCGCGATAGTTTTTGTTCGTGTCAAAGTTACGCGCGTCGCTCGTTGTGCTCAGCAAATTTTTACGGAAATTTGTCTTCCGCAGTATAATTCCTCCATTTTCTCTTGTGCCTTTTTATTTTCCTGAATTTGTGTTCCATTTTTGTCATCATCGGTGAAATTCGACGCACGTTTGACATATTTTCAAACGAAATCTCAAAGATTTTTGTTCACCGAGGTTCTTCTTATTTTAGTGAATGCAATTCCTTATTTTATATTATTTTTCTCTTTTTCTTTTTACATTCCGTATATCTCTTGCGTGATAATTTTGTGTGCATGATAGCTATATAGCTTTTGTGCTTTGATTCCTTTAACGACGCTTGGCTGCGTTCGACTTGTGTCGCACAATTTATTAGAGTAATTGACGATGTTTGTGTCTACGCTTGAGAATCAATTGCTTTGTTGTAGGAAGAATTCACGCGAAGTAATTAGATAATCAACATTCTGGATGGCTAAAGTTTCAGCAATTATTTAAATAAGTAATGTGCAATCTTGATCTTAATGGTAGATTTTAAAAAAAATTTGTCGTAACTGCTTTCTTTCTGTATACTTTTTTGCTTTTATGATCTTTGTATATTAACTTCAAATTTTACATAAAAGCATTTGTATTTGTTCAAGAATATTAACATTATTGTCTCTGAAAAGTTTGATGGTGGTTCTAAAATGTTACAGAAACTTTAGCACAATTTTGGATTGAGAGAGTTTCTATATCCCATAGAATTTGCAAAATATTCTGTTTATATCTAAACAGTTTTTAATTAGGTGAAACATTAATACGATTACTTAAGTTTCCGTTGTATTTCATGTATGTCAAATTTATCATACTGACTAAATCTACGTAATTAATTTGGTAAAGTATGATCATTAAAATTTGTAGGACTTTAATATACCTTTGAAAATACTTCTTTAAGTTAGAATTATAACTTAGATGTTTTCATCAAGTTTGTCTTTTTGATTCACTAAAAATATTATGAATTTGAAAAAAAAAAACATAAAATAATTTTTGTAGAAAATTTTTTTTTTGTTTAATAATTATAAATAATGATTATGTATAATATAATTAAGACGGAAATAGGTTTTGCAGAATAAATTAATATGACTTCTGTAAAAATTTGTTGATGAAAACTGATATAAATAGCAAACGCGGGTGAATTCAAGTTGTTTTATTATTTTTTACGATAATTTTTATGTTTCTTAAAAACCATTTTAGTTCGCTACTTTCAATTCGTAACACACTTTTCTCGAAACAATGCACTATAAATTTTGAACAATTTGAACCAAGTTCTTTTTTCTCAATGGTATTCAAATGATTATTAAACAATACTCTATTCTCAGAAATGCTCTATATAATCTATTATGGTCTCAAAAATGCCATAAAATAAAACTTCTATCAAATATCTAAATGAGCTTAGTAATAATTTAAAACGACTCCAAAATGATCTCAAAATACACTGAAGTTTACAGCACACGTGAAAATGCTGCTATCTTGACCTCATACACGGAGAAAAAAGATACATAAAAATTACGGTAACTTTCTCGTAAAAAGGAACGATTATGTCAAAAACGGAAAATTTACGCGTAGCACTGTAAAAGTTACCAAGAAAGCTTAAGTTTGGCTTTTTCATATCATTTAACAATAATATCTGTTACTTATTGAATACTTTATCCGATTTCTATTCTCGTTTTCCCCTTATTAATGACCACAAGATCATCCGTGTAAGCTACGAAATCTTCACCTAATTTGTTGGTCAGTATTTGTAAAAGGTCATTAAACTTTAAGGTGGGATATGTCGGACAGTCAAAACTGAAAGTTTTTAACGATCAATAAATTTTAACAGTTTATGAGTAATTTTATAAAAAGTTGTTAATATCTGTCTAATAAGTCGTCCTATACATCTTTCTAAAAGTTATACAGATTTTTCATGCAAATTGGCAAGTTAAAAATATAAATTTTTTTAAAAAGTTAGATTTTGATTAAAATTAAACCATGCATTTGTTTAATTATCATAAACGATTGTGCAAAATTTGAACAAGTTTCGTAAACTCGATTTTGAGATTTTTCATTTCAAAATATTTAAAAAATGCATGCCTCATATATCTATATATCATCATTTTGCTCGAATTTCTAAAATTAATATCTGAGCTTAGAGATAGCCAATAATTCTCAAATTTTTACAGCATGTGACATTTGGATGAAATCGTGTATAAAATTTAAAAAAATACTGACTATTTCGCATTTCGATATGTCCCACGTTAAGTTTCAACATGACCGGCCTACAACAGATCTCTCCGGGCAATCCGGGTTACTTCTTTCTTCACTGTCCCGATGCCCGACGTTAGATCGGCCGAGAGCAAAGTTTTGCGACTTCTACTTAAACTAAGTCCGAAACTGGGGCTCTCCTGTTTTTGGGTCTACGCGTCTCGTTTATGATTTGGGTTACTGTAAAGAGTGAAACATCCTCGGTTTCTGATGTATAATCATAATAACAATTAATAAAGTATGTTGTTAATTTATAAATACATTTATTTATTGATATAGATACACACAAAAATGATCACTGCTTATTACACAATTACAGTTTTTGAATACGTATTAGACTGTTATTTGGGATGGGTCTTATCATGTATAACATTTGACAAAATAACACGGGAAAAAATAATACACGACATAATAACATAAATTAATAATATTACACGACAAAAATATCACATTTTGTTGAATGTCGTATCAAAATATAATCGCGATGATGTTATTGAATATTTGCGCGGATTGACTGCAAGCGTGACAATTACTACGTAATTAAAGACCTTTCTTTGCATGAATGTATAGGACATTTATATATTTCATTTATATTTATTTATTAATAGGTTCGAAATGTATTTATTATATAATTTATTAATATAACTTTCTGATATTTATTTATTTTTTGCTACTTATATTATTAAATCGCAATAAAACTAATAATAACATGTGTTAATTTTTATTTTGTTATTTTGTCGTGTGTCGTTTTTTTGTGTTAGAGATGTCGGTCACCATTTGGGATACTGATGCAATTGCTGGGATTTTATTAAGTCCCTCTCGTGGAGCTGTCGGGGCAAGGGAACGGAACTCATCGCGGTCACTGTACTAACTAAATGAGAAGTCTACATGAGAGGTAGTCATTTTCATTGTTGTTGTAGGGACTCATCGCAGCGGAACTAGATACATGTTTACTGTAATAGCTGCTATGCTACTGGTTATTGAATTTCATAACTGATATATATTTGGCTACTCAGTATTGGCCCTGAGTAAATTGGCGTTTTATCCCAGTTAATTACCATTGAAAGTTGCCATTAGTAACAGGTACTGAATCCGTATTGTGTCGTTTACCAATTGATGCCTAATATAAAAGCTCGCAGCTAACCTTATTCGATGGAATACTACTTATAATTAAAAAAGCTTTAAAAACAAATTATAAATTTTTTTCTTACACATACTGTAAAAATGGCTACTTTTCCTACCGTTTACGGTGGTAAAAAGAAAAGTGACACTTAACTATAATAATATGAAATTATTTTACCAAAAACAGAAGAAAACGAAGCCACTTTTTCATTACTTAAATAAAGTATGTTACTCAACATGTGGAAAAAGTTGGTGATCATTAGCGAATGTATGACTCAACGAGCGAAGCGAGTTTTCACTCTTGTCAAGTAAATTATTACGATAGTACATTTGAAATTAAAATGATATAAACCAGAGATATTTTTTAATTTACATAAAATAATATAATAATATAATAAAATATAAAAAAATTATGGTAACTTATTTCAGACAAGCTCAATATATTTTATATAAATACATCGACGTTAGAAAGTTTTATCCTGAGTGAATTTTTATTACGTAAAATTAATTTTCTTGAAAAAATTCCTCTCACTTAGCGTTGCTGCAGATTGCATATCATATTATGTTAGACCAATTTTTCTAAGTCAGTGATCAAAATTATACGCTGAAATATGATGTGCAGAAATGACGGAAAAATATATCGTTTCTTAGCATGAATCAAAATACGTATGGATATATATAAATATTTCTAGAAAAATTTACCTAATTTTAAATGGTTTTGGGTCAAATTTTGTTTTTCCAATAACTCAAGAAGATTATGAACATTAGTTTAAAAATGTATAAAAAAGATAATAAATTTGATTTATAGAACTCAATTTATAAAACACATATACTTTATGCATGCATTTCTGTTCGGGTAAGTGAAAAATTAGTATAAGTTAAAAGTAAAATTTTATATAAACGTGTATATTCAAGTAAATTAAGTTTTTCAACTGCATTTTATAGGTATATAATAAAATTATATTTAATTATAAATAATATTTTTTCAAATGAAGTGGTTTTGTTGAAACGGAATCCTCAAATGTAAAAACATAGTTCAATTTCTAATATAATAGATTTACTTGTCTGCTTCGAAGAGCAAAGTGACTTGATCCAATAAATGAACTTATCAAACTAACTGAAATTGTTGTTTTGTCAAAGAACTTCAATTGTATCCACATTGGACATATAAAACTCTCTTTGAATGAAATAATTGAATTGATTATTTTTTTGTTTTACCGTTTTTCTACTCTATTAATAAGATAAATAAATGAGGTTTTCCTAAAAATATAAAGTATAAGAAATTTTGTCTTTATAAAGTAAATAGTTATTTTACGGAGAGAAATTTCAAGAGATTTTAACGTGTAAACTGAGCAGAAAATTACTGAATGTAAAATTTTACGATTTATTTTGCTAAAAGTGTATTAAATTCTGATAAAAACATTATCATAACTATTTGTCTTCATTTTTTATCTTAGTTTGCATCTTAGCGATTGGCAAAATTTAAATTGTCAGAAATAAATGTGCTATGAAAAAAGAGTCAACAATTCACATTTTCATTATGGATAACAAGATTTGAAGTTGAGGTCAATCAGCGATAAAAAGCAAGAAAAGTCGCGTTGGAAATACAGATTTTAACAATCACGTCATATGCAGACGAATAGTCGTGTAATAACAAATATATTTGCGCATTCACAGCCAGATATTTGAAGGGTCATTCAGATGGCTGGGTTGGCCATTTCTGTTGCTGACAAGATGAAAATGACGATCGTCGTGTTCGCACAAATATATGGTTTAAATATATCATACACTCTCGCGATGTACACATTAAATGAATTGTTCTAATTATCAAATCATAAAACAACAGTTGCGCCAAAATTCGTCACTTAATTAATATCTTCAAGTGTAATATACATATAATATTTGCAAACTTTATGTGTTCTAAAATTATGCGAAATAAAATTAAACTTTTAATAATTGGATTCAGTTTTTTTAAGTTTTCGGAAAATATTGGGTTTTCTGTAGCCAAATAAAAAAGGAATAACAAAATGCTATTGGAAATCGCAATTTGGAAAATTTACGTACACAATTAAATTGTTGAGTTTTAGAATTCAGTCAGCTGTATTTTGTACAAATTGTTTGATTTCAATTTATTGATTCTGAAATAAAGAGATCACAATTTATGTCAACAGCTTTATGATTTATAGTATGAATTTTGCTTGCATGTGGAAAGGTTTTAATTTTTGTATAAACTTTTTGATTATTTTTAGTGTAAATATATTTCATTCCAAATTTATCTCGTTAAAATATTTATTACCATTTTTATTAAATAATATATCTTTATTAAATTATTTCGAAATGTTAATCTTTTGTTACTAATTTTGATGCAATGGGCAATTACGTAATTGTTATTTTAATTTTAATCAAATAGACTCAAAGTCTTTTTTATAGTTTCTTAAGCATATTCAAAGTTGTTATGAAGATACTCAATCATAGTTGAAGTTGTTCAAGTATCTTTAGGCCAATATGTATACTTGCGGATGTTCAAAAGAGAAGTTGAATCAAACTTTCAAAGCAAAGCAATTCAAGAGTGGAATATATTACACTGACAAAAGTAACCTTCTAAATAAAATATGCTAAATCAAGTATATTCAATTTTAATTGATCTCATTAGTATAAACATTTTCAAATAAGTTTAAATTTATTTTTGATACTATAATTGATTTTTGTAAAGATCTGATGGAATGCTTCTTCATTTTCAGTGTGACGTTTTGAAGGTATAAAGATGTTCTGTTTTCCGATTATTCGTTGCAAATGGGAGGAAGCTTCTGACGCAAAAACGCCCCGAGTGGTTTAAAAAAGGTGGAAATTACTATTTTGAAGGCGTTCAAAAAATCCCCACGGCTTTCTTTATGACGTCGTCACTTACTGGGATAACAAGACGCAGGAATACGTTCATGGTTTATTACTATTATTATTGTTATATAGTGACGCGTCACATGGTGTCCCAGTTCTGGTTTACGGATCGCGTTTACTCTTCTTTATTTAATCTTGGCGTCATTTAAAACGCAATGAAATACTCAAAAGAAAAAATGAGATAAAAAGGTAACAGATGTTGGTATTAATTAATAGAGATACGTGAAGACAAAACTAATTTAAGTCTTAATTAAGAAGGTTAAATAACAGGAAGAACAAAGAAGTTGCATTAAGGGATGAGGTGAAAGAATGTTACAGGAAACGTGATTTATTTTACTGATTTTCCATGTTACGTTTTACATTTGAGACGGTATTAAAAAGTAATTAAATAAGCTAATTTTGTTTATTTAAAATTATATGTACATTTAATTTTGAAGGAAAATTTATTTTTGGAAAATAAAATAGTATGACTAATTATATAATAAACCGTGTTTCATAATCCAATTTAAAAAAACATCTCAAATGCAGTTTAATGACTCAATTTTCGCAACTTGATGAGCAACACAGATGTTTTAGTAATGGTATATTTGTGCTCACATTTTTATACATTCTTTGCGTCTCTTTTTCTACATATGATCCTCACACATTTTTAAAATTTACAACGAGTGTAATTTTCCGGTGCTCAGTATTCATCTGTATTAGCCGCACGGATTACTTTTTTTCCTTTGAGAGTCGTTGTCTTTTTGAAAAAGAAGTTCAATGATTCTTGGGAAGATGTGCTACTTTTCTGGTTTAATTTTTTTTATTGGCCTTTTGTTCATTGATTAGCTGGGTCATGTAACGTTTACTCGAAATGTGTGATGAATCTAATTAAAATTAACTAACATTGTCAAAAATTATTGAAAGATGGCCCTTTTGTATGAATATAAATACTAACAAAAATTTACATGTAAATTGTAGATACATACCTTTTTAAAAAAATCTTATTTATTGTGAATTATTTCTAAGAAAAAAATACTTTTATTAAATATAAATACAGAAAAATAAGACTTATATAAAAAAAAGGTCAAAGAAAATACTGATAACTAAACTTCCGTAAGAAAAATGTATAAACAAATATTAAAATTCTATTTTTTTTTCAGTTTTCTACCAAGGTGTAAATTTTTAAAATGTTTAAGTTATGCTGACAAACAGGTCAAGTATCCCTAATGGTATTACTTGACATAATTTATAAACGATGTTTTTGACGTTATTCCCTGATTTATTATAAATCGATTATTTATTTTGAAATAATTAATCCTATTGTCAGCATTATCAAATTAAAATTAAAATTATCCTTTAGAAATAGTTTTGATTTGTTCGTTGCCATCCATTTTAACAAATTTGACTATACCCGTTCAGCTGATTTTTTTGATTCGATTGGTTTAAGCATCATTAACGCCATTCAATTTTCGTAATAAAATTTTAATTTGATCTTTTATTTGATAATTCTATTATGCCACGCATTATAGTTTAATCATTATTCGTAACTTGAATTTACAATTGCTGATTTTGCACAACTCACGTTTAATCAATATCTGTTAAGTTATATCGGCATCACAGTCAAAGAAACATTGAATATAATTTGACATCTTTTTTAACAGTAATAATAAAAAATTGACCATGTAGAAACACTTTTATTCCTTATATCTTTTTATAATAAATGTGAAAATCACTGCACCGTTCGTGTAAATAAAAGAAAGTCATTTATGAAATACTTTTGCGATTTCAATTTCAACGGAAGTAAATGCTTATGCAGTGGTTGGATTTCATTTTTTCCCCAGTTGACGTTTGATGCGATCGTATAATTCAGTTCTTTAAAGAGAACTCGCTGTAAAAGCGGATATAAATCTCTTGACGAAGCCACAGTGAAAATTGCAAAGATTTTTCGCATCACTGTGGTTATTTATATCCTTTTATCGGCCAATTTGACGTTTATTAATAACAGTTACAGTGCTTTTATATTTTGATTCGGACATGACAGTGATTTTGAAAAAGTAATAGCAGCCATTATTAGAGAGCTTGCAGTTCTCTAGACGACGTGAAAACAATCGCAATTACTGCTCTTTTTAAATTCACTTTTTCTCACCAATAATAATAATACAAAAAGCAACAAAATAAAAAACTAAACACTTTCAGTTGAAGGAAAAGTTGCAGTGTGCGCAAGAGCTAATTTGCGATACAGAATACCGCCGATATTGTTACTGATTTTCTGTCTCCACGTTGTTCGTGAATTAACAGGGGATGTGCATTTGCTCAGGCGAGAAGTTATTTTGTTTTGCAATATTTGATAAATGCAATTTAATACCCGCATTGCAGAGACAAGTCAATCACATAACGTTACGTCATCTGTAAGTTAGAAAATTTAAAAAAAATCTATAACTAATGTAACCATGAGTTTAATCTGTCTGTAAGTTATTAATAATAAAAATACCTAGTTTAACTTTTGTTAAAGTACTATTTCCATAACACCATTTTCATATTTTTGATTGGTTAACGGAACTTTTAGGCATAATTCAATTTAGCAAAATTTTTGTTCTACTCAATTTATCGGAACTTTCAATCAGATTTTCTCCTAATTATCGGAATAACCATTTTAAATTTATAATAGAACCATTTTAATCATCTAATTTTCATAAATTATTAAATCAAATTTAAATGTACACCAATTAGTTAACATAATCAAACATTTGCTGCAGTTAATAGACTATTAATAGTGCGTGTGTACATTTTGTCAAACAATTATTGATAAGCATATTTGCCAGTTAATGTTAGAACACACAATATCCGAACTGTTATATTAATCGCTGAAATAGAATATGGTTTTTGTTTAAATCTCTTAAGACGATTATGTTTCTCGATGCGGATTACTTACATGTCAATAATTTGTCGAGGGGCTGTAGAAGTTCATTAATTTAAATCAGACAATGGCGTTTTATTACGAGAGTACATGAAAAAAATTCACGTACAAAAATCATAACAATTAAACAGTTAACTCCCAAACCTTTTTTTCTTAAATAAAAGGCATTAAAAAGCTTGATAAGGCACGCTTGTTCGAGTGGTCATGGAAACTCAATCCTCCAGACATACCCCGACTTAGTTTGGTAGATGGGAGTAGTGCAATTTGAGGGCTGTTCTTTGGCCGAGTTTTGGAGCCGGAGTTACGACGTGATTGAGCACAACTATACTTCACTGTGCTATCGGGGATTTTGATGTTTTTTGCCCACAATGCAGTGACCACATCGATCTTGAAAGTTTTGCAAAACGGTCGTTATCTTGAGACCATAAGTTGACCTCAAGATAAAATGACAAATATCCAAATTTTTAGCCTGTCTGATCTGCATAATTTGAAGCCAACTACTCTTTAACATCCTATTTTTTTGTTAAACAAGTATGAAATTTATAATTATAATTTTAATTGTTTTTACCGCCGAGAGATTGATTGACCTAGAAATATAACCGATTAATTTTTTGTCCTATTAATTTCATTTGATTGCTAATAATATTAATAGATATAAAGCGGAAGATTGAGAAAATTTAAATGAAACTCCTATAACACTTTTAATTAAAAAATATCTTATCGTTAAAACAATTGCAGGAAATGAGCTATCGGTTTAAGTATTCCACGAGAAAATTAATTAGACAGACTGAATGAAATGACGAGGGATTAAATATTAGCTTTAATGTTGGTAACGAAATTTTGTATTACACAGGGGTTGGTGACTTCGACATCGCGTAATCTCAGGGGCGCGATACGAGTGTAAATTCCTGTTTATCATGCGACACAGCCGCGTTCTAAAAAGATTAATCTCATCTGCATATTTCAGAAATGGTGTCCCGATAAGTTTACTGCTTGCGTGGTTTTAGAGTTAAGCTGCGGCTCATAAGAACTGCACAGAAAAAGGGAAAATACATGGAAGCCATGAGAAAATTTCCAGCATGTTCCAGTCAAAATGAATTGTGCGACCACGCTGCAGGCGTGTTATTATCGCTGTAAGTAATTCCAAAATCCGCAACTTCTTTTTTTCTTTTCAAAGTTATTATAAAATGTATAATAATTAATGGAAAATTGATGATATAATGTGGAAATTATTGAGATAGATTGGACAGGGAAAATGAAATTTATCGAAATAATAATTTGAAAATTGTGATTTCAAATTAAGGAAGTTTGGCTGTACAAAATAGATAAATACATTATTTAAATTTTGTTGTTCAAATTGCAGTTGCGTTGAGAATAATGAATTTTGAATTGTGAAGGTTCGCCTGTCTTTTTAGTTTTTGTTCTTTCGGTATTAATGATCATTTTTTATCAAACTTTTGAGACAAATCAATTAATAAACTTTATAACTTGTAATTAAATACTATTGATTTCAGCGACTGTCTCAGTATAATGCTGAAACTTTCAACAATTATATGACATTCAAAGACTCGAATCTATCAGAATTTTACAATCACGGCCACCGGGTTTCTTCAGGCAAACAACTCGGATATTACTCCACACGATTTCATAGCAGTGACCATTTTCGAAACTTTCGGCATCCGACGTATCACATCGTAAAGAAGCAAAAGATGACAAAATTGGCCACTTCTTTTTATTATCTAAAAATATTTCATTCCAAATGAAAAGTAAAAAAAATGATGATGGGTTTATTTGCAAAAAAAATGTATATTAGTAAAAAAACAATTTCTTTAAACTAAATAATTTCCTTATTTAGAATTCTCATAAAAGTAAAATAAATGTGAACTTCATTATTCGAAATGACTCTTTAATTAATTAGGTCGTTATGAAACAGGAAAATGGCACACAAGAAAATCAAGTTGCGTAAAATTGATTTTGTCATTGTGATGGCTACCGGCATGGTGGTGAACGCAACTGCATTTACTCATCATAATACCTAGAGAGGTTTACGTCTTGTAACGTTGCGCGCAGTAAAGTAGTTTGTTATACTACGTACGCCACGTTAATCCGATTAGTTATTTAGCTATTACTGCATAGTACACTTTACACTTCGCCCGCGTACTTTCATTTAATAAAAAGTTATGCGTTGAAGATGTTGTAAGTATGAAGCGTATCTGAATAAAGCAATTTTTGTCTGACAAAATTTCTTTTTTCCAACAACTTACGATCCAATTTAGGCTAGTCAAACATTTTAGCTTCTTCAATTATGAAGATAACAATTGCCATGCAGCATTAATTAACAATAAGCTTTTTTCTGAAATAACATGGAAGAACATTTTTTTTAAATATATAAGAAAAACAAAGTTTTGAATTTGCAAATATTTTAACTAACCGCAAATAAAAGCGAAATGAAAAAAAAGTTTTAATTTCCTGTGTATAACTTTTTATTATAAAACCGAAAGAACAGAACTAACTGTTAAAGTAGAAAATAGAAAGAATAAAATTTATATTTATTTAACAGTGTATGTTTGTTGAAATAAGAAAAAAAAGTTTTTATTGAAAATTGGTGGTAACACGTGGCAATGTAATCTTTATTTTGATGCACAGTTGAGTTCGTCAGGAATCCTCGCAATCGCAAGAACCGTAAAACTTAATACTCGAATGAACTGAAAAGCTATAGATCTGAGATATCCGATGTGCTGCGCCATGTGTCGCCTTCGTCATAAATTTATGTACTACTTGAGCGAACTTTGTTATGTTTGTTACTGTTAAAAAAAATTAATGTCCTTATCAATGGCAGGTACAAAGTTGAAAATTATGGTACAAATGGCTTCGTTTTAATTATTTTCGCTCGATTATATTATATTTTATTATATTATAACTTTAAACTGAATTGATGGTTTATAATTAGAAATCTAATTATGCAATTAATAAAGAGATTAGCTTCAAAAATGTATCTTGAAATAATACTTTTTTTAGTCTTGCTTTGAGCATAATTTGATTATATACAAAAAAATTTGATACAGCAAAAGTCCAATCCAGTCTTGGAATGAAATATTCAGAAAATAATTTTTTTAACTTGTGCATGCACAAAGTGAGCACATGAATAGGAATAATATTTGTTGTCACAGCGAATTACTCATGATTTTTATACGTTCGGCGTAATCGTGCCAGCAGAACTGAGTCATTAAAAATGCATTTCCGTTTTTGTGCAAAGTGCGTGCAAAGTCTCTTTTGAAATTCACTAAAATGCCATTAAAATGTTCTTATAATCATACCAAAAAAGTGTCACTTAAATATTATATACGTGTATCTCAATTTAAATTGAAAACTAAAAAAAAAAAACGATCATAATAATCACAATTGCAATTAAATTGACCAAAGATCCTGCAATTAATATAAAATGAGTAATAATTAGTTTAACATTTTTTCTTCTTCCTATTGTAATTAATACTTGTTTAGCATTGTTCGCGCAATATTTGATTTCATAAATGTTAATTGCTACGTCCAACTTAGGATTTCAGCAAAGTCCCTGTGTGTTTGCGTGATTATTGCGGCGGGCAATCTCTAGGGTTAGCATAAACCAAACTAGTATGTTTGCTAATACGGCAATTCGTCATTTCTAAAGAGCTTATTTTGTACCACTTCGTAGCTTACTTCAATTTAACTCGGATAATCTAGGCGTTGGAATGTAAAATGAAACACTTCGAAATAAATGACGTAATTCAGATTAAACTTTCTGGTTAGGGTAATGTTTAGTGTAACAAAAATTTAATTCTTGATTTATAACTATGTCTTTGCTGTTTGTGACGCCTAAGAGGATTTACCCTGCAATACGCAACATGCGTGTTTTGGGGGATATTAACATAATCTGCTAATCATTATTCTATTTAAACTGCAAATGAAAGCTTATAATGCAATATATTACAATTCGGTGAATCATTATTTTATTTCATTCGTAAAATTTCAAATACAGTTATTTTACTGTATAATAATGGCAAATGTTATTCATGATTTTTTTTCAATTTCCATTTTGTCAATTTATTTGTTAATTTCCTGTTATAGGATTTTATACTAGAATAACAAGATTTTTAAATAAAAATTGTAATTAATGTTTCATGGATATAATTGAAGTTAATGAAATCAATTTGAAACTACGGGTCAATTCATTTATTCTTTATTGATAGCCGAATTATTTCTCTATTAAATAAAAAAAGTGTGTAAATTGATCGAATTACAAATGAGATGGACACAGGGAGTGTTAGTAATGAAAAATGAACATTGTTATTTAGTGCAATTACTCATGATAAATTTATAATAGAGCTCTCTACGGCATTGAATTCCACTGTGGCATTCACGAACAATTATGATAGGTAATGTGTGCAATCGCTTTTGCAAATATTTATCATGCTTCAAATTATCCATTGTTCGCGGTGCGACATAATTTCGAGTAAATCTTGTCTCTCTATCTTACTGATGCAGTACCTGCGCGACCTCAAATTTCCATTGGGAGATTGAAACGCGGCTTCAACTGCCGAGGGAATAAATATAGGCGTGTCATAAACAAAGATTTGTCTAGATTCAAACGATTTTCACAATATGCAACCTGGCACGTGCTCAGACTAGCATGACTATATCATTTTCAGTCATTGATACAACTAATCTAATTTTTTCTTATTTTTTTATATTAATTTTTAATTATTCTATTTAGTTTGACATTTCATTAGAACTTATTTTATAATTAAAGCAAGTCTGAAAAATTTTATTTTATACAAAGCATTACTTTTATTTTATTAAACCACAATAAATTTAAGAGACATTATGGTAATTTACAGTATATTATATGTGAAGTTATATACTTTGAAAGTACATATATATTGAAAAAAAATTTGCAAAATTAACAGGTGTAATAATTTCAAATACAAATTTAAAAATGCATGCATATATATGAAAAAATTTGCATCGTATTTTGTAGGAGCAATCTATGAAAAAAGGGCTCTTAATTAAACTTTCAACAAATAATACTGAGTTAACTCTTATACATTATTTTCACCTTCTGCATACTTTTATTTTGCATTTAGTATTTATTCGTAAATACTAAATGATTTCAATTAAATGAAGGATTAATGTATTTCGAAGATTATTTTCGAGGTGTTTCATTAAATTTTCAACGCCTGATACAAAATTGATCTATTACTAAATGTTTTACCTTTCCTTTGTTGGAGATTAATTTGTCATTGGGTATAAAATATTTCTTCGCCCCATAAAATTTCGAAAACGACTTAACATTTTAGAATGGACACGATGAGACTGTTTATTGTAAGATTTATTTTCAGTTGTCAAAGGCGGCCACGACAAATTCGATGGTATCTAATTGAAAGGACAACGTAACGTCCGTTAAAAACGAGCCAGGACTAATTCCCTTTACGTTCTTCTTAATTACATTTCTGGGTTCTCTCTTAAATTACAAAGAAGAACTAGCGATCTATAACAGAACGTTCATTGTCTTGCTGCTACGAGCTTTTTAACGAAGCTCTACCAAAAGCGTCAAAATATTAAAGGAGGACTACCGAACTTTCGTTTAATTTATTGAATTTGTATTTTCTTTGAAATTAAATTCATTTTATTTTCGTTTACAGTAAAATGTACTATTATTTCATTATTTTAATTTAACTCTACTAATTTAATGATAAAAAAGTTGCTTTGAAAAACACGTTATCACATCCATTTTTCATTGCATTTTTCTTTTTTTACTGAGAAAATATTCGTCAACTGTGGTTGACTTTTTTGTGATACTTTTAAGCGTGGAATTTGTGACACGTCCGAACTACCGTATCTGCATAAATATAAATGTGTCTGGAGAAATGTGTTACGACGTGAAAACGTGCCTCCGTTAATAACGAAGCAAAGATTCGTTGAGCAACTTTAGAATGAAATTTGCATTTCAGTGAAGTGACGAAGGCTTTTTACTTTGTTAAGCGTTTTCGCAAACATTACGAAGGATCAGTAAATGTATTAGAAAAGAAGAAATGAGTTTCGCGAAATGTGTTTCTACATGTCAAAGAAGAATCTACAACAGAACCAATACTATATACACTGTATAGTTTAAAAATTCAACGAAATAATGCACTTTTGTGTATTTTAAACTAAAAAAAAACATATTTCAACAACAAAATTCAATTACTATTTCGTATTTTCATTAACTTTTTTAATAATGTAAGTATGTAAATAATGTAAAGTAAATGTAAATGTATCATTTGATTGAAAACCGACTATGTTTTACAAAATACATTTTTATTTGTAAAACATGTATTTCTTAAAAGAAAGCATATACACTGCGGTAATATAGTGTTTGATTCAAAATTTCAAAAATTGCATTTCAGTTTAAAGAGTGCTATTTTGATGTTGAAACTTTTGTGATACATTTTAAAACTTTTCACTTACGAAAACTCTAAACGATGTTTATTTAAAAAATTTGTATTTGAATAATAAAAGCAACATTGTAGAAACGTTTTGAAAGTGACTCTATAAGCAAAATAAAAAACTTTTTCGTAAATGTGACCAGCGTAATTTGGATTTTTGATCAAACAAAGTCGAGTTGGTTGTTTTACAGAAACTTAAATAAAAGTTTTTAATTTGTCTTTTTATTTGACTGTTTGATGAATTTTAAATTTACATATCAAGTG
>JABFPM010001163.1:0-22073 GCA_022817325.1 Idris sp. 1 HC-2018 | reverse complement strand
GGTTGTAAGTGGTGTCATTGGATAGGTATTGAAAAAATATTCGACACGTCTATTTTTAGATTTTTGATCCGATGTTTATTTTTGGAGATATTCTTATTTTCAGCTATTTTTACCTATTTCATTATGGTCAATAACTAGGCCATTTTTGGCCAAAACTACTTTTTTAGTAGGTGTATCTTATGTAGAATTTTCTGAGGAATCCGAATCTGCAATAAAAAATGGGGGTTCCCATTTAAGATTTTTAAGTTGCCCCCCGCCCCACCCCTAGAGGGTAGGGGTTGGGGGTCGAGTTTAGTATCATTGGATAGATTTTTTAAAAATATTTGACACGTATTTTTCCTTTTTTCGATCCGATGTGTATTTCTCGAGATATTCGACCGTTCCGGGACTTTTTATTCACCCTGTATATGAAGATATTTAATAAAAATGGATAATTCAATTTTTAATTTAAAATATATATATTTTGTGTGAATTAAACATGTCGAACTTTTTAAAAACTCTTAATTATAAAAATTAATTTTTATCTATTATCTAACTATTTCAATGAATCAAATAATCATACTTTATGTTGAAAGATCTAAAATTTGATGCAAAATAAATTCATTATTTCATTAAATCGCAATATTGTTTAATAATTTGTATTTGGCATTACAATAAATATTTTTTGCAGTATCTCGTTTAACTTTAAACGCCTCATATATGAAATGAATGGCAAGCACCTCTTCTAAACAAATTTCTTAAAATTCTATTTATTAACATCATTATTAAAAACTCTTAGAAGAAAGATTATTATAAATAAATATTCATATTAAGGGTGTCTAGTGAGCCTTGGAACATTTAACACTTAGAAAATGTTTTGAATTTCTAAATCCTTTAAAGACCTTAGAAAAGCCTTGAATTTAAGTTAAAAACTAAATTTTTCGTATTTATTTATTTATTATTTTTTTCCAAAGTTTTGTTATAAACAGTTTTTTGTTAAAAATGTTGCTTTTAAAATAAATAAATTAGCAAATAACATTATCAGCAAAAATTCAAAAATAATCATTGCAAACATAAAATAAAATTGTAAAACAATTGGCAAAAATGCAAAATTCAACTTATATATTTTGTTTTAAATTAAATATTTCTTCATTTAATTCTGTTAAAATGAACTGAATATCGCTGAACACCCTGCATAATGCCTATACAATTTTTTAAAAATATATGTAGATTTTCTTGAAATAAAATGTAAATTTTTTAAATTTTCAGTAAGAACTTGAATTAAATTAAGCATCTTTATACGTCCATGAAAAAAAATGTTGCAAGGAAATAAAAATCAAATTGAATTTAACAACCCAACTGAACAAGTTCAGTGTCATACAGATTGTGGTTAAGTATTATTTCTTTATTTTTTTACATTACTAGGACGGTAATATGGCATTTTTTCACATTTTTGACAGACAAAAAATGGCTTTTCCGTCCTCGTAAAGTAAAATATTGTACACAACAAGGTGAGAAATGCGACAGCTCACTGCATATATTGTGCCACAATACCACAAGTGAGGAAATTGCATTTTCCTGCCATAGTTACGTTTTTTGTTTGTAAAAAAAAGCTTTCTTTGTACTATTTTTATAACAATTATTGTGCATTGTAAGCATTATTTTATTGACTGAAAGAATATATACGTCCATGAACCCCCCAAATAATATTAACTCTTTCGCTACCACTATAGATGAATATAAAATATGTGGCTAGAAGGAAAAACTAGGCGACTTCACTTTTAGTGAAATTGAAAAAATGCAATTACAGTTCAAAGTTCTCTTGTTTTAATTATAAATTATAGTATTGTTTCGAATTGAGATTGTTTAAAATAATATTATCTTTCAGAAATTTTAATTATTATCCAATCAAAAATACAGTATTTATAATTATTGTCAATAAAAAGTATTAGAATTACCTAATTTTTATAACAAATTTGTAGAGTTACCTAGTTCTTATATCAAAATTGCAAAGTTTTGGCTATTCATATACTTTATAATTTTGATATTTTACTATTTTCAATAAATCTGATGTGATAGTTAATGTAAGAACTATGACAAATTTCTCATAAAATAAATTTATTTAAACTTGGATTCATCTGGTATCTACTTCTGAGCAGAGATATTTGCCCCGATGGTATTTTCAATAACTAAGAACAATTTCTATTAATGCAAAAATTAATCATCACATGAAATTATTTTCTTTTTAAATATGAATAATAATACTAATAGAAATTTTTCTCCAACTTAATAGGACAAACGAAACGTCACGCTTTAAAACCAGTAAACTCGAATGTTAATGAAAAAGATTCACAGCTGTTCTCATCAGCTCATTCACAATCTGTGTGGTCAAACTCTAAGCCTTCATGTGAACAATCAAAGGACTTCAATCAAAATTATACATTTGCGAATTCAGAAGAGGAAAATTTTACACCATCAGCTGAAGCTGTAGCTTTATTAAATAAAAGTTCGAAGTCCAATACAGATTTTCCTTCTCGAAATTGCTATCCATCAAGTTGTCTCTCTTTGCATCCATCATCCTCATTGCAAGCCCCTTATTCTCAGCAAAATCTTTATTCTCAGCAAACACCTTATCCTCAACAAACGTTTAATCCTCAACAAACATTTCATCCTCAAAATTTACATTATTCTCAGCAAACTCTTTATCCTCAACAAACATATTATTCTGCAAATGAATATTACCCGCAAAATCAATCCTTGCAAAGTAAATTAATTACTGGTTCTTTGGACAAACAATCAATAAAAAAATCACAAAAAGACAGTGAAATATGTCAATTAGTCGATATCGAAAGTGCGCCTTTAACTGAAAGCCATAAAGTGAACGAAGCAACGTCATCAGTCTCAGAAGGTTATTATGATTGTTTCTTAATAAAGAAAAAAGTGGTAATGTGGTAAAATTGTAGTAAACGATGTGTATACTTTTTTTAGATTTCAAGACAAAATGAATTAATAATTACATTTACCAAGTATTGATGTCTAATGGTGAAGGAGAATTTTTAATAAAGTGCTACGATTATTTACAAACTTTAGATCCAAAAGCTGCTGTAAATATTGAGAAATCAGGTGCAGGCATTTTTCCGTTACAAAATATTGCCAGAATTGTGATTCATGATGAAGTCAAACGTACAGGATCTTACACGTCAGTAAAAAATATTAACACAAATTACAAAAATTGTTTATAACATTAACATTTTCATAATGATAAGTTTTCATTTTTTTTAGGATACACCAAGAAAGGTTTTATAAAACTTGCAGAAAGCGCACACGAGCTATTTCCAACAATCAGTGTGAATCGATTTTACTCAAAATATACTATTAACAGCAAAGCTAATGGAGCTTTCCATAGTTATTATGAAACTTTAAGAGGAAAAGTTATAATAATAAAGGAAATAGCTGAAGAGAAACGCTTCTTACTTTTTTTTTAACTAATATATTTGTACATACAATCGAAAGTATTTCGTTTTTTTTAGGTGATGTAAATTTGGTGTCTTTGACAATTTTGCCATTTTTATTCAGGAAATATGCAAAAATTTCTAAAAACTCAAAAACAGGAAATGCTTGGAGTCCAGAAAAAGAAGAAGTTTTAAAATCTTTCATATTACATATAAAGGTATTAAATTATATATCAATTACACTTTTTTTAAATTTAAATTTCACAAATTGTTTTTGCTTAAAGAAGCATAATTTTTTTAGGAGACAGAAAATTTCAGTAAGCTTTTTAAAGAAGCTAGAACTTATGTATCTTGCCTACATAAAAGTCATTTTCTTGAGGAAAAACCATATATCATCTTGCATGGGCCATCTTTAGATAAAATCACCTCGTCATACGTAATAATTGGACAATATTTATATCAAGTGTCTACTCCTTTGATTGCAGTAGATTTGTGCTTGCAAATTACAAAAACACTTTGCGATAATTATTCTTTAATTTGTAATCATATTTGGTATTTTTTGCAAAAAGCTGCGTACGACTTCGAGTTGATTACTACTTACAATTCAGTGGTAGAACTTGTAGACAAACTGAATTTTCTTGAAACAATGAACTGAACTTATGCGAATTGGTTATTGTGTATTGAATTTTCTGCTCATTTGTAATATGTTATTAATACTTAGATTTTAACACTTTCATACTGGAGCATACCTCCTGTATCTAAATATCTTCGTATTATCTTGGTCATCAAAGTGTTAATTAATTAATTTTTAATTATAGTTATTTATTTAATTTGAGATTTAAAAGTATTATTGATTGTCTTTTAGTAACATAAGTATAATTCTCAATATGAGTGACTATTCAAAAAATGTTTCTTTTACAGACAAAACTTTCTTGGATAAAGAAATATTAAAACTAACATTATATTTATATAACAGTCCATTTATTAATCGCAAAGCAGTAGATGAGATCGTTAATATATTTGATGGTTTTATTTCGAATATTTTTGTTCCTTTTCTGCAGTCTGAATTAGATAATGCATTAAAGTCAAGTGTATCGGATGATTTGCTTGCAAAAATAAAACATAATTTAGAAAGAAACAAAAGTATATTTACGAATTTTTCGACAGAGCACTTAAGGCTTAAACAGTATGAGATGAAAAGTATGTATAATCCACCACAACTTTTTCAAATAGGCTATGATAAGATATTCGAAATCGTCAATTATACTGAATTAAATGTAGTAGAAAAACCCGTCTATGCTGCAAACTTATCGCTTCCAGATACTATAAAAAAGTTCTTGTCAATTCCTGGTGTTTTTGGACAAATTCAAGAGTATACAGAAAAATTATCCACAGAAACAAGTTACATATCTAATGTAATGCAAAGAAAAGTATGCAGATGAAAGAAAAAAAGTTTTTCCTCTTAATCTTTACTTTGATGAATTTGAAGCCGGGAATGGTTTAGGCAGCCACGCTGGGGCAAAAATTAGGTGGAATTTATGTTTCACTGGCTTTTTTACCTCCGCACCTGGCATCCAAGATGGAATATATTTTTGTATCTACAATTTGTCATACAAAATATTTAAAAGAATTTGGCAACGAAAAAATATTCTCTCCAACGATTGAAGATTTAAATATTTTATCTAAGCAAGGTATTAAAGTAAATATTAACGGAAAAGAAGAAACTATTTATTTCGAATGTGTGTTGGTTTTAGGGGATAATTTGGGATTGAATTGCATTTGTGGTTTTTCCCAAAGTTTTATGGGTCATTCATATTGTAGAATATGTTCAGCGTCCAAAACTCAATGTCAAGTAATGACTGATGAATGTGAAGCACTCATTCGCACTAAAGAATCCTATACACAAGATTTGCTGAGAAATTTCCAGCTTAAAACTGGTATTCAAGAAAACTGTATTTTCAACAAATTAAACAAATACCACATATGTGAAAATGGGTCTGTCGATATTATGCACGACGTTTATGAAGGAATCTCATCTTACACCATCAGTAAAATTTTGCAGTCTTTAATTGAATCAAAAATAGTCACGTTATCAGATATAAACAAAAGAATCAAAACCTTCCCTTATAATGCAATTGATTTAAAAAATAAACCTAGACCTATACAATTTTGTACTAGCAAGAAGGGCAAAGATAAATTGAAAATAAAACAATCCGCAGCAGAAATGGTTAGTTTAACAAGATATCTTGGATTGATGATTGGTGATCTTGTCCCAGAAGGGAATGAACCATGGAAATTGTATCGGATTTTAAGAAAAATTCTCACTCCCGTGAAGTTAGCACCCTTTCTTTTGAAAAATTGATATTTTTTTAGAGTTCTGAGTAGATTTAGCATAGTTCTAGAGTTCCTGAAAGTATTATAAAGAGTTCTGACGATTTAAGTCAAAAAATCAAGAATTGAAAAAATCGGGTGCTAACTTCACGCTGCACCCTTTTTGTTACAAAAAAGAGTTCTGATGGTGAAAATCTGTTTGTTTTGAAGAGTTCTAGAGTTCCTAAAAGTATTAGCAATAGTTCTGAACTTTTACCGGAAATACGGTAAAAAGTCAGTTTTAGCCAAAAAATAGAGAAAAATCAGTTTTCACTGAATTTAAACATAGATAACTATAAAATTAAAATATTTCCCACTAAAAAAAAAGAATTATCCTGATAAAATTATTAAACAAATTTAAAAAACAGTCTTATCGACCATCCTGTACACAAAAAAAATCAGACTTGGAAGAAAATTCTTTCGAAAACTAAAAAAAATTATTAAGTATTATAGTAAGAAGTAATAAAAAAAAAATATATATATATATACATATTTTTATTGTATATATAACAACTAGCTGCAAAATTAAAACCCAAATATAAATAAATTGAGATTCTTAAGAATTCTAAAACAATCCTGCCCAGAACTCTCTTGAAATGTCGCAAAATATAAAGTCCTGCAGTCAAATTACGGATTAAATGGGAAACTTGAAGAGTTTTAGAGGAGTTCTACGCAGAACTCGCTCACAATGTCATAAAATATAGAGTTCTAGCGTCGTATTGCGGATTTAATAAAAGTTCTCAATAGTTGTACAAGAGTTCTGCTCAGAACTCTGTTAGAATGTCATGAAATATACAGTTCTAGTACTGGATTAGTGATTTTATAAGAGTTCTGAAAAGTTCTTTGAGAGTTCTGCTCAGAACTCTGTTAGAATGTCACGAAATATACAGTTCTAGTACCGAATTACAGATTTCATAAGAGTTCTGAAGAGTTGTACATGAGTTCTCCCCAGAACTCTGTTACAATGTCATAAAATATATTGTTCTAGTACCGGATTGGTGATTTGATAAGAGTTCCGAAGAGTTCTACAAGAGTTCTGCTCAGAACTCTGTTAGATTGTCACGAAATATACAGTTCTAGTACCGGATTAGTGATTTGTTAAGAGTTCGAAAGAGTTCTACAAGATTTCTGCTGAGAACTTATATAAAAATTGTTATAATATCTGAAAGTTTTTAAGTCATAATATTAAAAATTATGAAAGTAGATACATTTTTTATAAACATCACATCTGCGCCGTCGAGTTCAAAATCATGGGAAACTACCATATTTGAATCTATCCCTAAATATTTATATAATTAAAAACTATTCGGTAGCTTTTTGAAAAAAATAAATTACATTAAGTTATAATTTATTTTTTCCAAATTTAGAGCCTCCTTCGAGACTTCAATATACATTAATCAAAATCTTGTATCAAGTAATATGATATTCCAAAATATTAAGCAAAACCTTTATGCCAAAAAAAACGCGTTGAAGTGCAGAGCAAAAAGTTTACAACCAAAATGACTTTTCTTTAGAGCATATGATTCCTTCATTATTAAAGAATCGCTTAGTATGTTTTATTAGATAAATTTCATTACCAATGAATTTTAATTAAAAAAGACACTTACTCCGTGACTGCAGACTTGATTAATCACCTTAATCAAGTATCCACTCATATTAAAATTTTTAAATTTATAAATATTCTACAAATAAAGATAACTATCAAAAATTTACTTCGCTGGTTTTTTATTAAAAATGAAAATTTTATTTTCTGTAAAAATCTTGGTCAATAATTACTCTGAATTTTTAATTATCACAGACACTAATATCTTTGATAAAATATAATTAAATAAAATCTAGTAACATTTAAATCCAGTCGACGATTAAAATACGTATTTAAACAAAATCCAAATTTTTAAAAATATACTGTAAAATTTGAATATATGTTTTAATTTGAAAATATTTTGATTTAAATAAACAAAACTGATTTTAATAAAAAAATCGATTTTTTTAAAAAAAATCATAATTTTGTCCAACCCGCGGCAAATGATCGATTAAAAAAATGTTTATTTAATAAGTTCAAAAGAAATCAAGGTTGTGATTGTAAGAAGATTGTCACACAATTCAGTAATCGTTTAAAACTTAAAAACATGTGATCTAATCATAATTTATTCGATTAATAATAATGAAAAAATTCACTAGTTTGATTTGTTTACGTTTTTAAAATTTTACGTTTACTAAATGGCTCTAAGTAAAGCCCAAATCGGATGTCTAGATCCAAAATAAACTTTTTTAGTTTGTAATTTGTTAATTCAAATTAACAATTTTCAATCATAAAAAATAGTTTTAGATAGGAAAATCCTTTAACTTTATGGTACGTATTTTGATTTTAATAGAAACAATTGTTTTTGTTTACAAAAAAATTTATTTTTAACAAGTGGCTCTAGGCTCAAGCCTCTCCCATACTTTTTACAAGTAAATATTCACTCATATCGAAGTAAATAAACCTAACTTATTTCATAAGTGAATAACTTATAACTTTTAGTGAGTAAAAATTCTTATATTCTAAGTAAAATTCAACTTTTTCGAATTTACAAAACTTTATGATGTAAAAAAAATTAATTTAATTAAATTAAATATCATTTGAAAAAAAAAATGTTTAGTTATATCCTTAATTAGTTAATAAACAAATTTAATTTATTAAAAAAAGCTACATCGTCATTTTATATTTTAAAGTTTTCAATTTTATTGAAACATTTATTTTCAAATACATAATCAAATAAGTCAAATCTTCGGGAAAGAGAATTTAAACTTGGCGCGGGTTTTGCGAAAAATGGTGGAGAAACATAGCGCGCGTGCGCGCCATTTCATCAAGGTAAACCTGTGGGACTGGTGAGGTTAATTTATTCCTATTATTAACTTTACAACTTCAGCACGGTATACTAGCTATTTTTCTGTGCTTCGTGTTTCATTAAAACGAAGAACTTCATCTTAATGCACTTCACATACTGTATTATCGGTTAAAGATAATTAAATGGGCAGATTTCTTGATTTGTTAATAATGCAGGTAAGTTTTCAAAATTATATTTTTAGTTATGTTTGCAGTGATCAATGACAAATAAATCAAATTTTTGACAAATTGATATAATGATGATACTGTTTTTTGTAAAAATCTTTTCAAACAAAATAATTAATTTTCATAAAGAAGAAATCGAATGGATTCTGTAAATACAATGTTTATGTTCAATTTAAATCGAATTTTCTTTTAATTATATTTATTAAAATACCTCAGTAATAAAGAGATGGAAAACAAAAAAACTTTTGTAAAAAAGATTTATTATTTTTTTTTTTTTTTTTGAATGAAAACTTGCAACTTTGTACATTTTTGTAATTTTTATATCAGTAGAAACGTAGAAAAAATTAAATTAAATGTTAATTTTCAAAATATTAATATTTTTTGAAAAAAAAAAATCTTATTCTTTAAAAATCTTTGTTTATCAAAGCAAATAAATATTTCCAAACATAAATAAAGAAAAAATATTTTTCTGACAAAATAAAATTAAATTCTTAAGATAAGGTAATATACTATACAAAATTCAAACTTTAATTCTGTAAAAAATCTAATATAAAACAGTAAAGTTCTACTTTTTTCAAAATTTTCTCTTGCTTATATTATAAATTCTTTTAGAGTAAAAAGAATAATTAAAAAGAATTATTTTTTAGCGGAAAAGGCCAAAATGGAGGGGAGTCTTTGCCTACCATCAATTATGAGAGTTTCGCTGTTCACACAGAAGTCTTCATTTTTCATTACTCATCTGAATGTGTCCACATTTTTTTTATAATTTTAACACATGTAAATTTGAACATTTAAATTTTAAAATAATTTCATGTTATATAATATATATTATATGATAAATTTTTTTTTATTTCTTTTAGCTTAAGTCTAAATATGAAAAAAAACTATTCTTCATCTGCGAAATGGTTATAATGGAATCATCGTGCACATATTAAGATGTCTTTATTCCATCACCACTTGGTTAAATTTGTCATCACGTCTCCTTTAATCTCCAGACATGTAAAGAAAATTTATATCTTAAGATTTAAAAAATTTATATTATAGTATAATAAATGTATTTAATATATATATATATATATTATTTTAGCTTAACAACATCCACGAATGGAAAAATCGCTTTTCAACAGTCATCATTTATTTCGTCGTTCCCGTATTTATCATCTCTTCACTGAATTCATCTATACGTTTTCTTGGGATACGTGTTAACTTACACACATATTTATATATGTATATTTATGCTTTAAAATAATTAGGGTTTTGCAAAGTATAATTTTGTAATATAATGTAATTTTTTTTTCTAAGGAAATATTTGTTATATTTTTGAAATTTTTTTAAACAAAAAAAATGTATGATTTAGAGGAACTTAAACGTCTTTTGAGCTTGGAAACGTACAGAGTTATAAAAGATGATGGTACTATTCTTCCTCCGTCTGATTCAGTCTTTGATAATATATCAAAAGCAATGAGTGACTCTGGATCGTCAATGTCATCAAAACATGTATATACTACGGTAAAAAAAAATCGACACAATCTACAAACACTCGTTAGGAATATATTCATGCTAAATTCTACTGTCAAATCCTTTGCTAATAATTCGAGCGATGTTAGTTTTGATTTATTGCCAACTTCGCCAAGCAAAACTCCTACACGAAAATTTAAAGTCTTTATATCAGCAGAAAAATGGGCTAAAATTAAGCCGTCAAAAAATACACCTGGAAAACCTCTAACATTGGAACCAAACAAGTGGACAAATTTAGTTGCAACTAAAATTGAAGAACAGCACAAAATACCTTGTGCATTTTCGTTCAAAAATGCAAAAGTCAGCAAAAGCAGCAGCACTGCAAAGTATTATGTGAAATTTACAGGAAAATGCCACGAGTGCGGAGCAAAATTAAAAGGTCTTGCGAGTCGTCGTCCAAAAAATGACCAAGATATTATATTTAACTGCAAGCTTAGCAATTTTAATTCCAAATTAATTCATACAAAAAAGAGACAACTAAGAGGCGATAGAAGACAAGAAGTAGCAGCCGAATTGGTGGATGGACGAAAAACTGCAGCTCAGTGGCTTAACGAACAAGGGAGAAAAAACATGTCCTTCGGTGATCAAATGCCAGCAAGACTACCAGATCCAGAAATTGTGAGAAAGGCAAAACAAGAGGAGGTGGATAAAAGATTAGGTTTAACTACGAATGACCCGATTAAAAATTTGCAGATAGCCAAAAATACGTATGCAAAGAATTCAATTCATAATATTGGAGCGGATCCGTTTTACTGTATGTATTGGCTACCCCAACAAAGCTTATTGCACAAAGCATGTCATCAAAGCAACAAACATTTCTACGATGCCGCTGATGCTACTGGAGGTGTAGCTTTCAAAATACCTGTTCCATTTCAACAATCAGAAAAAGAAACTCACAAAAATCTAATTGAAAACTCAAAATACATTTTTTTATATCAGTACATGTGTATTTGTGGTGATTACGATGGTGATTCAGGGAAACAAAGTCCACGAAGTTGTCCAGTTTACCAAATGATTTCATCACGGCACGATGCATCTTTCATAACTTTTTTTTTCAATGAAATACTTCGATCAGGTGCTCCTAAACCAAGAATAATGGTTACCGACTTTGAAAAAGCCTTGTTAATTGGTGTAGCTCGGGCAATATCTGGATGCGCTGATTTAAAAGACTATCTTAATATATGCTATAACATTACAGTTCTGAAAAAAGATGTAAAACTACCAGCTTGCTGCCTGCGGCTTGACGTGAGTCATTTAATTTCTCAAATTTCCAAATGGAAATGCTTAAAAGGACAAAACCGTCAAATTAGACAATTTTATCTTCGGGCTTTGGGACACGTTTATTTAATGACTGATCTTGGCAAAATTGAAGACACTCTCCGCTCAATCTTAGTTGTTGCATTGAGTCAACACATCGGGAAAAAAAATGACGAAGAAGAGTATACATCAACAAAATATTTAAATTATGTTGATTCTGTAATTCGAGGCGATTCATTGGTACAAGAAGTGATTGATAAGACAAATGAAGAAGAGATCAACGATGTCAACGAAGAGGTCAACGAAGATAACCACATAGAATCTATTTTAGAAAAAAAAGACTCTTCTAACAAATGGATAGATTGGTCAAAAAGATTATTCAAAGAAGCTGAAAAAATATCCAAAGAAACAGTAGATGATAGTGTTTACAATTTAAATCCATTCAATATTCCGAATGCAGCTAAGATGTTAAAAGAGCTTATGTATTATCTACCTTTGTGGACGGCAATTATGTATAAATTTTTCGGTATTGATATTTCAATACGATCGTCATCAGCTGCGGAAGGTCAATTTTCTAAGATCAAGAATAAGGGTCTCGATTTGCCTTTGAGAGCTGATAAAATGGTGTTATCCCATTTAGTATGGTTAGAAGGTGAACTAAACGTGCTTGCACCGAAATTGTTGGATAATGAAGATCTACAACGCATGGCTACTGAACTTAAGCATAATAAGACAAATGATAGTGACACTGTTACTTCAATTGACTCATTGAACGAAGAAGAGAATTGGCATGGAAAAATCAAAAAACAAAAAGTTTTTTTCTCAGATGTTGACTCAGACTCTGATTGTTTAAATAACTCAACCAACAAAAAGGAAAAGACAGCAGAAACAATTCCCTCAGAACAAGACTTCTCTATTACAGAAAAAGAAAGTACGATACACCAAAATCACAACACCACTTCAGAAGAAACACATAAACAAGAACAGGACTTAGTTAATGAAGAAAGTTTTGATGTTACTAAAATGTTGCACTCTACACTGATTTCCACTGATAAAAGCCAAAACATAGATGACAAAAACATTAACATCTCCACTTTTTCTGCATCTGAGAATAGTCTAAGAATACAGGATAATTTGAAAATTTTCGATGAAAAAGTTTGTTCACAAAACATGCAAGCAAACGCAAATTTTTTAACAGAAAAAAATATTCAGAAAAAAAGCAAAAGAAATTATTTGGACGACTGCCCTAAATGGGATTCAAAAAAAAAGTTTGATCATATCAACTTGCCACTTCTTCCAAATGGATCCAATATAAAAGTCAAAAAAGTAACTCAATCAGTGACTAACACTTGTGGTTTTGATACTTTGTTAACAATTGTTATGCATGGTGCTTGCATGAGCAATAATTTTAAGGATACGTTGAAAGCATCTAATGCACCGGTTGCAGAACTTGCACTTAACATTATCGACGAAAATAAAGTAATTAAAGATCACCTTCTAAAAAGATTTGACATTCTATATTCAATAAATTATCTAAAAAAAAATGTATGTACCCGACAGCTTTTATCTCTAAATGCTACTTGTAATATCGGTCATTTATATGAAACATTATTTGCAAACATTCCGCTTTATACAGTTTTTACATCTTGTTCCAAATGTGGGAAAAAACAGAAAAATATTAATAATTATCTGAACATTAATATGCACACACTTTTTCAAAGAGGCTATGAAAGTTTACAAATAGCAGTTGACGACGCCATTGAAAGCAGTAACACACGAGCCTGTAACAACTGCAAAAATCAAGTTTTGACGACAAAAGATCTTGGAACATTTATAATGATTGATCTCACTTTAACGACATGTGAATATTATAAAAAAGAATATCCAGTTGCTCAAAGAAAACGGTGTGTTTTGAATTTGATAAGTAATCCTATAACAGTTGAAAACAAAATTTATGATCTTGCAGGAGTAGCACATTATTTACAATTCTCAAAAGACGGACATTACGTTGCATACGTTTTCAATGGAGTACATTGGCAGATATATGATGACTTGCGTGATAAAGTCTCAAACGTTCTAAGCTCAACAGAAATAGTTCCTCATATTCTGATGTACGTAGAAAGAAGTCAAAACGAGAAAAAGACTGAAATTGATAAATAATTATAATTAAAACAAGACATATATCTAATTACAATTAACAGTAAAATGTTTCATCATAATATTACTAAAAATCTAAAGTCTTTACAAATAGTTGAAAAAAAACAACAAAATTTAACTCATTATTCATTTTTACCAAAGAACGACAGTAAAAAAATCAAATTAGCGAAAAAACTGTGATATGATGAAAACAAAGAATTCAAAAGCTGAAACATAATCCATATTTAAACATTTTACCTGTCGACTTTTGTAAATAACAAATAGTATCATGAAAAGATATTATTTATTAATTTAAATTAATAATAAAAAAAAAAAATTATGTTAGAAAATAAAGTGAAAGCAAAAAGTAAAATGAGCTAACTGAAAATTTTGTATAAATTTGAAGACTTTCTGTAATCACACTGATTAAAAACTGTCATTAATAAACAGCTGCTTTGAAAGAAAAAAAAATATATAAATTTACAATAATCATTATTTTATAAATAATATGTTCAAAATTTATTACAATTTTCAAGTCGCCATTATAAAATTTATAAATTCAGAAATAACTTTAGATTTATTTTTGTTAAACTATGTAATTAAAAAAATCTGTTCAAATTTCATATATTATTTGTATAATTTAAAATATACTTTTCTTTAAAATTATTATAATTTAAGTTTTAATAAAAAATTTATGTTATAGAAACAATTGTGATGTATAATAAATACAGAATCTCAGAGTAAAAAAGTTATAAAAGTACATTTTAAATTTTAGATTGTTAAAAATGTACCTAAATTTAGAGATATTCACAAATGTTTGATTCACAATTCTAGTACATGTCGATGTTTCTCGCTTTAATGTCAACAATTGTAACTTTTTTCAAATGAAAAGCCTAGTTAGGTAAGATAGAATTAAATCCAAAAGAAAATTTCTAGTGAAAAATGTGACAATGTAAGTTACACTATGTGATAATAAATTAAGAATTTCAATTTAAAAATGATTAAAATAAATTATTTAAAAATTTAAATAAATTATAATTTAAATGAGAGAAAACATGTGCATTGAAATTAATTTTAAATCAAAATTAAATTTTTATTTCAGAAAATTGTTTAGATTACATATAAAAATTTGAACTAGAAAATTACATATAGATGCGTGAAAAAAAAATTGTCATACAATAAAATACTTGGATTTACTATGACATTAAAAAATTTATAAATTAAATTGAAGGGTATACGAGAGAAAAATATAAAAACTATTAGGCAAACAAATTATATTCGATGTAACGAGAAAAAATATGTAAAACGAAAAAGGTTATAAATAATTTTTATAGCAGAATTGAAATAAAAAATTTTTGATGTATAAGTGTAACAATACTTACATATCAGAACCCTTCTCAATTTCTTAATCAGAAACTAGAACTCATATAACTCTATATTCTAAAACTATCTAAGATAGTTCTAAACGGAGCTCTTATACAACTCTTCAGAACTCTTATCAAATCACCAATCCGGTACTAGAACAATATATTTTATGACATTGTAACAGAGTTCTGGGGAGAACTCATGTACAACTCTTCAGAACTCTTATGAAATCTGTAATTCGGTACTAGAACTGTATATTTCGTGACATTCTAACAGAGTTCTGAGCAGAACTCTCAAAGAACTTTTCAGAACTCTTATAAAATCACTAATCCAGTACTAGAACTGTATATTTCATGACATTCTAACAGAGTTCTGAGCAGAACTCTTGTACAACTATTGAGAACTTTTATTAAATCCGCAATACGACGCTAGAACTCTATATTTTATGACATTGTGAGCGAGTTCTGCGTAGAACTCCTCTAAAACTCTTCAAGTTTCCCATTTAATCCGTAATTTGACTGCAGGACTTTATATTTTGCGACATTTCAAGAGAGTTCTGGGCAGGATTGTTTTAGAATTCTTAAGAATCTCAATTTATTTATATTTGGGTTTTAATTTTGCAGCTAGTTGTTATATATACAATAAAAATATGTATATATATATATATTTTTTTTTTATTACTTCTTACTATAATACTTAATAATTTTTTTTAGTTTTCGAAAGAATTTTCTTCCAAGTCTGATTTTTTTTGTGTACAGGATGGTCGATAAGACTGTTTTTTAAATTTGTTTAATAATTTTATCAGGATAATTCTTTTTTTTTAGTGGGAAATATTTTAATTTTATAGTTATCTATGTTTAAATTCAGTGAAAACTGATTTTTCTCTATTTTTTGGCTAAAACTGACTTTTTACCGTATTTCCGGTAAAAGTTCAGAACTATTGCTAATACTTTTAGGAACTCTAGAACTCTTCAAAACAAACAGATTTTCACCATCAGAACTCTTTTTTGTAACAAAAAGGGTGCAGCGTGAAGTTAGCACCCGATTTTTTCAATTCTTGATTTTTTGACTTAAATCGTCAGAACTCTTTATAATACTTTCAGGAACTCTAGAACTATGCTAAATCTACTCAGAACTCTAAAAAAATATCAATTTTTCAAAAGAAAGGGTGCTAACTTCACGGGAGTGAGAATTTTTCTTAAAATCCGATACAATTTCCATGGTTCATTCCCTTCTGGGACAAGATCACCAATCATCAATCCAAGATATCTTGTTAAACTAACCATTTCTGCTGCGGATTGTTTTATTTTCAATTTATCTTTGCCCTTCTTGCTAGTACAAAATTGTATAGGTCTAGGTTTATTTTTTAAATCAATTGCATTATAAGGGAAGGTTTTGATTCTTTTGTTTATATCTGATAACGTGACTATTTTTGATTCAATTAAAGACTGCAAAATTTTACTGATGGTGTAAGATGAGATTCCTTCATAAACGTCGTGCATAATATCGACAGACCCATTTTCACATATGTGGTATTTGTTTAATTTGTTGAAAATACAGTTTTCTTGAATACCAGTTTTAAGCTGGAAATTTCTCAGCAAATCTTGTGTATAGGATTCTTTAGTGCGAATGAGTGCTTCACATTCATCAGTCATTACTTGACATTGAGTTTTGGACGCTGAACATATTCTACAATATGAATGACCCATAAAACTTTGGGAAAAACCACAAATGCAATTCAATCCCAAATTATCCCCTAAAACCAACACACATTCGAAATAAATAGTTTCTTCTTTTCCGTTAATATTTACTTTAATACCTTGCTTAGATAAAATATTTAAATCTTCAATCGTTGGAGAGAATATTTTTTCGTTGCCAAATTCTTTTAAATATTTTGTATGACAAATTGTAGATACAAAAATATATTCCATCTTGGATGCCAGGTGCGGAGGTAAAAAAGCCAGTGAAACATAAATTCCACCTAATTTTTGCCCCAGCGTGGCTGCCTAAACCATTCCCGGCTTCAAATTCATCAAAGTAAAGATTAAGAGGAAAAACTTTTTTTCTTTCATCTGCATACTTTTCTTTGCATTACATTAGATATGTAACTTGTTTCTGTGGATAATTTTTCTGTATACTCTTGAATTTGTCCAAAAACACCAGGAATTGACAAGAACTTTTTTATAGTATCTGGAAGCGATAAGTTTGCAGCATAGACGGGTTTTTCTACTACATTTAATTCAGTATAATTGACGATTTCGAATATCTTATCATAGCCTATTTGAAAAAGTTGTGGTGGATTATACATACTTTTCATCTCATACTGTTTAAGCCTTAAGTGCTCTGTCGAAAAATTCGTAAATATACTTTTGTTTCTTTCTAAATTATGTTTTATTTTTGCAAGCAAATCATCCGATACACTTGACTTTAATGCATTATCTAATTCAGACTGCAGAAAAGGAACAAAAATATTCGAAATAAAACCATCAAATATATTAACGATCTCATCTACTGCTTTGCGATTAATAAATGGACTGTTATATAAATATAATGTTAGTTTTAATATTTCTTTATCCAAGAAAGTTTTGTCTGTAAAAGAAACATTTTTTGAATAGTCACTCATATTGAGAATTATACTTATGTTACTAAAAGACAATCAATAATACTTTTAAATCTCAAATTAAATAAATAACTATAATTAAAAATTAATTAATTAACACTTTGATGACCAAGATAATACGAAGATATTTAGATACAGGAGGTATGCTCCAGTATGAAAGTGTTAAAATCTAAGTATTAATAACATATTACAAATGAGCAGAAAATTCAATACACAATAACCAATTCGCATAAGTTCAGTTCATTGTTTCAAGAAAATTCAGTTTGTCTACAAGTTCTACCACTGAATTGTAAGTAGTAATCAACTCGAAGTCGTACGCAGCTTTTTGCAAAAAATACCAAATATGATTACAAATTAAAGAATAATTATCGCAAAGTGTTTTTGTAATTTGCAAGCACAAATCTACTGCAATCAAAGGAGTAGACACTTGATATAAATATTGTCCAATTATTACGTATGACGAGGTGATTTTATCTAAAGATGGCCCATGCAAGATGATATATGGTTTTTCCTCAAGAAAATGACTTTTATGTAGGCAAGATACATAAGTTCTAGCTTCTTTAAAAAGCTTACTGAAATTTTCTGTCTCCTAAAAAAATTATGCTTCTTTAAGCAAAAACAATTTGTGAAATTTAAATTTAAAAAAAGTGTAATTGATATATAATTTAATACCTTTATATGTAATATGAAAGATTTTAAAACTTCTTCTTTTTCTGGACTCCAAGCATTTCCTGTTTTTGAGTTTTTAGAAATTTTTGCATATTTCCTGAATAAAAATGGCAAAATTGTCAAAGACACCAAATTTACATCACCTAAAAAAAACGAAATACTTTCGATTGTATGTACAAATATATTAGTTAAAAAAAAAGTAAGAAGCGTTTCTCTTCAGCTATTTCCTTTATTATTATAACTTTTCCTCTTAAAGTTTCATAATAACTATGGAAAGCTCCATTAGCTTTGCTGTTAATAGTATATTTTGAGTAAAATCGATTCACACTGATTGTTGGAAATAGCTCGTGTGCGCTTTCTGCAAGTTTTATAAAACCTTTCTTGGTGTATCCTAAAAAAAATGAAAACTTATCATTATGAAAATGTTAATGTTATAAACAATTTTTGTAATTTGTGTTAATATTTTTTACTGACGTGTAAGATCCTGTACGTTTGACTTCATCATGAATCACAATTCTGGCAATATTTTGTAACGGAAAAATGCCTGCACCTGATTTCTCAATATTTACAGCAGCTTTTGGATCTAAAGTTTGTAAATAATCGTAGCACTTTATTAAAAATTCTCCTTCACCATTAGACATCAATACTTGGTAAATGTAATTATTAATTCATTTTGTCTTGAAATCTAAAAAAAGTATACACATCGTTTACTACAATTTTACCACATTACCACTTTTTTCTTTATTAAGAAACAATCATAATAACCTTCTGAGACTGATGACGTTGCTTCGTTCACTTTATGGCTTTCAGTTAAAGGCGCACTTTCGATATCGACTAATTGACATATTTCACTGTCTTTTTGTGATTTTTTTATTGATTGTTTGTCCAAAGAACCAGTAATTAATTTACTTTGCAAGGATTGATTTTGCGGGTAATATTCATTTGCAGAATAATATGTTTGTTGAGGATAAAGAGTTTGCTGAGAATAATGTAAATTTTGAGGATGAAATGTTTGTTGAGGATTAAACGTTTGTTGAGGATAAGGTGTTTGCTGAGAATAAAGATTTTGCTGAGAATAAGGGGCTTGCAATGAGGATGATGGATGCAAAGAGAGACAACTTGATGGATAGCAATTTCGAGAAGGAAAATCTGTATTGGACTTCGAACTTTTATTTAATAAAGCTACAGCTTCAGCTGATGGTGTAAAATTTTCCTCTTCTGAATTCGCAAATGTATAATTTTGATTGAAGTCCTTTGATTGTTCACATGAAGGCTTAGAGTTTGACCACACAGATTGTGAATGAGCTGATGAGAACAGCTGTGAATCTTTTTCATTAACATTCGAGTTTACTGGTTTTAAAGCGTGACGTTTCGTTTGTCCTATTAAGTTGGAGAAAAATTTCTATTAGTATTATTATTCATATTTAAAAAGAAAATAATTTCATGTGATGATTAATTTTTGCATTAATAGAAATTGTTCTTAGTTATTGAAAATACCATCGGGGCAAATATCTCTGCTCAGAAGTAGATACCAGATGAATCCAAGTTTAAATAAATTTATTTTATGAGAAATTTGTCATAGTTCTTACATTAACTATCACATCAGATTTATTGAAAATAGTAAAATATCAAAATTATAAAGTATATGAATAGCCAAAACTTTGCAATTTTGATATAAGAACTAGGTAACTCTACAAATTTGTTATAAAAATTAGGTAATTCTAATACTTTTTATTGACAATAATTATAAATACTGTATTTTTGATTGGATAATAATTAAAATTTCTGAAAGATAATATTATTTTAAACAATCTCAATTCGAAACAATACTATAATTTATAATTAAAACAAGAGAACTTTGAACTGTAATTGCATTTTTTCAATTTCACTAAAAGTGAAGTCGCCTAGTTTTTCCTTCTAGCCACATATTTTATATTCATCTATAGTGGTAGCGAAAGAGTTAATATTATTTGGGGGGTTCATGGACGTATATATTCTTTCAGTCAATAAAATAATGCTTACAATGCACAATAATTGTTATAAAAATAGTACAAAGAAAGCTTTTTTTTACAAACAAAAAACGTAACTATGGCAGGAAAATGCAATTTCCTCACTTGTGGTATTGTGGCACAATATATGCAGTGAGCTGTCGCATTTCTCACCTTGTTGTGTACAATATTTTACTTTACGAGGACGGAAAAGCCATTTTTTGTCTGTCAAAAATGTGAAAAAATGCCATATTACCGTCCTAGTAATGTAAAAAAATAAAGAAATAATACTTAACCACAATCTGTATGACACTGAACTTGTTCAGTTGGGTTGTTAAATTCAATTTGATTTTTATTTCCTTGCAACATTTTTTTTCATGGACGTATAAAGATGCTTAATTTAATTCAAGTTCTTACTGAAAATTTAAAAAATTTACATTTTATTTCAAGAAAATCTACATATATTTTTAAAAAATTGTATAGGCATTATGCAGGGTGTTCAGCGATATTCAGTTCATTTTAACAGAATTAAATGAAGAAATATTTAATTTAAAACAAAATATATAAGTTGAATTTTGCATTTTTGCCAATTGTTTTACAATTTTATTTTATGTTTGCAATGATTATTTTTGAATTTTTGCTGATAATGTTATTTGCTAATTTATTTATTTTAAAAGCAACATTTTTAACAAAAAACTGTTTATAACAAAACTTTGGAAAAAAATAATAAATAAATAAATACGAAAAATTTAGTTTTTAACTTAAATTCAAGGCTTTTCTAAGGTCTTTAAAGGATTTAGAAATTCAAAACATTTTCTAAGTGTTAAATGTTCCAAGGCTCACTAGACACCCTTAATATGAATATTTATTTATAATAATCTTTCTTCTAAGAGTTTTTAATAATGATGTTAATAAATAGAATTTTAAGAAATTTGTTTAGAAGAGGTGCTTGCCATTCATTTCATATATGAGGCGTTTAAAGTTAAACGAGATACTGCAAAAAATATTTATTGTAATGCCAAATACAAATTATTAAACAATATTGCGATTTAATGAAATAATGAATTTATTTTGCATCAAATTTTAGATCTTTCAACATAAAGTATGATTATTTGATTCATTGAAATAGTTAGATAATAGATAAAAATTAATTTTTATAATTAAGAGTTTTTAAAAAGTTCGACATGTTTAATTCACACAAAATATATATATTTTAAATTAAAAATTGAATTATCCATTTTTATTAAATATCTTCATATACAGGGTGAATAAAAAGTCCCGGAACGGTCGAATATCTCGAGAAATACACATCGGATCGAAAAAAGGAAAAATACGTGTCAAATATTTTTAAAAAATCTATCCAATGATACTAAACTCGACCCCCAACCCCTACCCTCTAGGGGTGGGGCGGGGGGCAACTTAAAAATCTTAAATGGGAACCCCCATTTTTTATTGCAGATTCGGATTCCTCAGAAAATTCTACATAAGATACACCTACTAAAAAAGTAGTTTTGGCCAAAAATGGCCTAGTTATTGACCATAATGAAATAGGTAAAAATAGCTGAAAATAAGAATATCTCCAAAAATAAACATCGGATCAAAAATCTAAAAATAGACGTGTCGAATATTTTTTCAATACCTATCCAATGACACCACTTACAACC
>JABFPM010001162.1:0-22077 GCA_022817325.1 Idris sp. 1 HC-2018 | reverse complement strand
TTATTACCAAAAAAAAATTTTTAATTTTTCTGATCAAGACATGGCCCATAGTATTGCCCATACTCTAATAATTTGAAAAAATTTTCGATATGGATCAGTATGGGTTTTGACCGTCAGCCATATCGATCCATGATATGGGCCATACCTCGGCCCATACTATTTTTTCTGCGCGGGAAAATCACTTTATTGCATTCTTAATGTAATTTCTTCTTAATGTAAATCTTAATCTAATTTGTGTCTATTCGGGTTCAAAACACAAACTGTAAAAGAAACTAAAAAATTGAAAAAAATATAAATAGTTTTAACAAAGTTTTCAAGATTATATAGCTTTGAAATTTACAAAATATTTTGTAATTTAATAATGAACTTCTTATATATTTGCGTTATAAATATTGCAGTTCGCATTTTATTTATTTAAATGTATTATTTTATACAAAATTTTTAAAAAAAAATAAAAATTTATACAGTAATTCATAAATTTATTTTTTGATAAAAAAAATACTGATCTCAGATATAGATTAAATGAACAATGTTAACTCGAGTTAGTTAGTCTATTATAACTTTACCTCCTATGAGGATGTTTGGGATAGTTCTGCTCGGTATGATCTTAGCCATAGGCCGAGAAGCGTTGAATGCTGGTAATGATCTCAGATATAGGTTAAATGAACAATGTTACCTCGATTTAGTTTGTTTATGATACATTTACCTCAGTATTTTTTATTTTATAGATCCTTTCTATAAATGCATTACTTTATAAATAGAACTTAAAAGAATAATACTATGACAAAAACTGCATGTAGGGGAGTGGCGGGTATTATGGGCCACCTAAGGTTATCTTTAAATATTTAATATAGTATGGCAAATTTAACTTTCAAATAATAAATAAAATAGTAATTTGATTATTTTCCTACGAGTAACTATCAATAAATTAATTTAAAATATTGTTTTTTTATGTTTAAATCTTGAATTAAAAAAAAGTGTAAATAGCTCACGTTACCCGACGAATAGGCTATTGTGAGCCACCTATTTAAATACATAGAAATTCAATGACAAACTATTTAAAATAAAATGATTTTCAAATTTTATGAATAATTTGTCAGTAAATTAATAGAAAATGATAAATTATAATACAAGGATATAAAATTAACGGATATTTTGATAAATATTTTCAAAGTATTAAAAAAATCTGTCAATTTAAGAGAAACAAACCCAGAATTTGAGGAAAATTGAAAAATAATGCACACGATTCAAAATATTATTATTTTTTATTGTTTTTTACGTAATGTAATAATCTTTGGTACATTAGTAGCATATGCCTTAAATAATATAATTTAGAAACTTAAAATTAAGAATCACGGTTCTATTTCTGAACCTAGAACAGTCTTGTTGTTAACAGTAATCTTTGTCTTAGTTTTATCACAGTTCGTTATTTGCAGTCTTTTTTCTTCCTTTTTCTTTCGAAATTCACTGTCTTTTAGTTTTTTTTGTTCTTTCTTTAGCAATTTTTCCTTCCGCTCTTTTCTTTGACGATTTTCTTCTTTTTTCTGCAACATATTTTCCATACGTTCGGTTTTTTTCTTCTCTAGTTCTTTTAACTTCTGCTGCTTCTTTAAAAGTTTTCCCGCTTTTTTCAAACGTTTTTCTTCGTCATCTTTTTGTTTTTTCAATTGTCTTTCTTCGTTCAATTTGATTCTTTTTTCTTTTTTTTCCTGTTGAGCTTTAATTTTTTCTTCTTTAATTCTCTTTTCTTCAATTAAATTCTGATAAACTTCAGGATTTGTGTAGATTTCAGAATGCAATCTTTTTCTACCTTTCTGTTTTGAACATGAAATCAAATTTGGCAATGGACAAATTTCTTGTTAACCATGTTTAAAATCAATTTCTTCTTGGGGACTAGAATTTTTCTTTTCATCAGGAATGTCCAGTTGATTAAAAGTCTGCTCTTCTGATTGAGTTTTTACAACTGTCGTGTCCTCTTCACCCAAGGAAATCACCGAAATATCAACATTGTCATTAATCGTACAATTATCAGGCAATCGTTCCAAGAAATCAATTTGAATGATTTGAGCATTGGCATTTGGAGAAGTTGTTTGGCGTGATTCTTCTGAAGAAGCCTCAGATGCAATCAGTGATGGGTCATTAGCAAAAATGTCCGGGTTTAAGGGAAAAATTCCTGTGCATTTAAAGCCATTGATTCCTGTGTTCGGAACTGCCACCGAATTATACACATCTTTAAAAATTCCACAAATGTCATATGGCGTTATACGCTGAACATTGTTACTCTTAATAAATAAGTCGCAATGTTTAATGTAAGCTTTCTTGAGTGGGCCAAAAAAAGTGACGTCTAGAGGTTGCATTCGGTGGGAACAATGAGGGGGTAGTGAAAGCATATGGATATTATTTTGAATGCAATAATTGCCAGCTTGCAATGATATATGACTGCAATGATTGTTGAGAATCAGCAGTACGGGATCTTCGATAGAAGGCTTCACATAATTATGAAAGTGGTTCAGCCAATCCATAAAAATCTTATCCGTTGTCCACCCATTTTTGCTGCATGTGATCTGAGATCCTAAAGGAGCAATTTTTCCTAACGCAGCGGCAGTTCTTTGACGAGGAAAAATGAAAAGAGGCAGCACTCATCGTACAGACAACAGTAATATTTTTGCCTCTTTCCCATGACGTCAAATTTCCGACACGTTTGATTCCTTTTTCAGCCAACACTTTTACAGAGTTCTATAAAATAAATGAATTATCTTTTTATAATAAAGTAAAAACAGAAGAATTTACTTTTAAGTTTGATTTACAGAAAAATACATCATACATCATAGATGTTCAACAGACACCGCGATCTTAGTTTAAACGGTAATAGTTGCAGTATTTAGTCTATAGAAAGCGCTGATGAAGCAATCTTCTAATACGGCTGAAAAAATATGCCAAAACTGCATGTTTAATATTCTAATTCAGCTTAGACTATATTTACCATTTCTACAGTAATCGACAATGTAATAACCGTAGTTTTTTTTCTCAGTGTAGGTTGTGCATTCCACGTGGAAATCACGTGGATTCCATATATTTTTTAATTTGCAGGAATATTTGTCTCCGTGGATACAACATTGAAATCACGTGGATTCCAATATTGTGAATATAAAAAAAACAAAATAAATGGCACCATAAAAAGTACAGTATATTGATTTAAGGTTTTCATGAAAAAAATGTAAAATTTAAATTTGATAAAATAAAACTTAATTTATCAACAACTTTTGGGAATTTTTAGTATTTACAGTAAAATTGTTTTATTCATTAAATATCTAACAATTACTTATATTTTTGTTTGAAAAAAATGATATGTAATTTTTTTAACATTATTTTTATTTAAACATATCTCTTTATACAATAATTGTTCCATGCACTATACATTTCTAATAATATTTCGTTAATGCAATGTACTACATTTTAAATTAATTTTAACACGCATTTAGCAAAACATTTTTGCATAAATATTTCTCTTCCTAAATTAAAATTTTCTGAAGTAAAATTTAATAAAGATTTTTAATGAAACCTAATGATATTTCTCTATTACTTAAAATAAAAATAACATCTTTGATTATTTCTGTTTAGAATTTAAAATAAACAATAAACTTATGATACTTAATTCTTAATATTCGAAACAACACAATTCTTTCATTAATTTATATGAAAGTAGTCGGAAAATTGTTATGAAAATGGTTCTTAACTTTTGATTCTTTGCAAGTGTTAACAGGCATGTAACTATTTTGCAACTCTTTGTAGTTCTTTTAAAAAGTTGCAAGGGACCAGCCTCTTGGAAATCCTACTAAAAAATTATTAAAATACGAAAAATTATCAATGTTGCAGATGTTTATTAAACTGACGTTTTTTATATGATTTACTCTTAAATATGTCACTTGTGGGATTTCTTTATATAACCACGATAACTTTTTAATTGAATGAGAATCAGTTGTTGTAATATTGAAAAAAAAATTAAATAAAAGGTCTGCGACATTTGTATAGAAGAGTCATTTTATTTATTCATTAATTTTTATAACTGAAAATTTAAAGTAATAATAACCAACAACTCATTACATTTTGCGTTTATATACATAGAAACATTAAAATAAAAAATATATTATTCAGTTCTTACTTTTAGTTAGTTGTATAATTTTTAAGTGGGAAGCTGGTTTTTTTTCTGCGGTATCTGAAATCCAACAAAATTTCACTGCTAGTTCATTGCTGAACAACTCCGACAACAAACTCCTCGTTGCAACATCAGTTTTTTACCACCGTAAGATTTCAAATATTCCAACTGTAACAATTTTATTTTAAATTCATTATACTCATTTTAATATTTTTTGTAAACATTTTTCAAATACTTGATTTAATTTTAAAGCTAATATTCTCCTACAAAACTTACAATCTTAGTTTTTTCATTATTTTTATTATTTTCGATTATTGATTCCACTTTATTCAAATCTTCAATTGTAAACATAGGAAATAGACATTCAATATTATCAAATATTCGACTTCCGCTTTGTTCATTTGATGGTTTTTGTTCCAACATTCTCATTACTGAGTTTAATTGTCTAGTAAGATATTCGAGTTTTTCGTTTATTGCCTTAAGTTGACCTGTAATAAAAATGTATGAAAAATTTATAAAATAATTTTCTCAAATAGCAATATAAATAATCATACACATTGTGATTAATAATAATAATGATAACGTAATGGTGAAAAGTGATATAAAATAATATTATGTATTACAAGGCATGCTTTGAAGATTTTAGGATTCGGTAAAAAAAAGCTTCACACGATAGATAATTTATTCATTAAAGAACACTTATATTTATTTTATAATTTTATATCTACTCACTTGTATAGAATGTTAGTATTCTCGTAAATAAATTGAAAAAAAAACATGCTTTTATTACCTGGCATTTCATTGTTCATGGTATCCTTGTTAGTTTTTTCTATATCCTCGTTTGCCAGTTTGTTGTTTACCTCAATAAGTTGCTCTGTATGAAAATAAAAAAAATAACAGTTTTATAAACAGTAAACATTAAAATTAAAATATCAAGGTTTTTTGTTACAAAATTTTCAAGTATTTTTATAATCATTATTAATTTTAGAAATTAAAATTTAAAAAAATTTTGAAATATTTTGACATGAATGACATTGTTTAAGAAAAATTGTTATATGTGATTAGAAATGTGTTTTTTTTACTTCATTTCCTCCATTTTAGAAAAGTAATAAAATTAGCTTGATTGCATTGTTTTCAAAAATTTTTTAAACAAATGTCAAGACCATTGTTTAAAATGAATCGATATGGTTATCTATGCAGTTCATATTTCATAATAGCTCTTTTTCATAAAAGGTAAAATTTAAAAAATGTATTTTTTTAATTGTTAGTCAAAAGCCATCTTTAAATTAAATTATAATTTTCTTTATTTATAATTCACAATAAACTAATTCATAACAGCTTATCACAAAAGCAGAAAACTATTCTATTGAAAATGAAAAATTTAGTTTTTCCAATATGTTAGTGCCTAAATTTTATTGTAATTTAAGTATGAATTATTTTACAATGTTGTTAATAGACAAAAAAATGTATAAGTAAAATTGAAATTTGTATACTTATATTTCAATTTAATTTAAATTTAACTTTTCAATTTCTATATTGAAGATAAGACAAATTATTTTCACTTATTCAGATGTCTTTTAAAAATAGTGATGAACATATTCATAAAATTATACTTATTTACAGCTGTTTATAATTATATATATTAATAATACCTATTAGTTCCTGCAATAATAAATCATTATTTGATCGTACATTCGACGGTGAATGAAGCTTACAAATTCCAGGTGCAAGAAGCTGATTATCTAAAATATAATAATCCACAATAATAAAAAATGTATATTATTCATAATATTATAACAGAAAAGTCAACATTTAAATATATTTCATAAGATTTTGAAGTACACATTTCATAGATATATTATTATTATGAATTTAAAGTTAATTATTGTTAGGAATTTATTCTAATTTTAGTAAACGTAATTTTTTTATCTTTGGACAATCACTCACACAAAATTACTCACAGACCTCTTATTTAGTTAAATCAAACTCTGCGAAGAGTCTCATTCCCCTACCATTTTACCCCTGCAGCCACATTATTCTGACTCGATACATTTTTCGATGTAATAAGTTGTATTTAATATTCTTTAGCAATGAAATTTAAATGATACGTTTTTCATATTAATAAATTGAGAGTTTTTAGTTTTACATTTTGATTTTTGGAATATATTATAAGGTATTATATACCGGATATTCTAAAAATTATGAACGGTTTTATAAATACAGATGATGTTTTGCAACTAAACTGAAAAACGATTGCGTTACCTCTAAATAACTATAAAATTGTTCTGCATTTTAAGATAAACTTAACTTTTATAAATGAAGGATAAAAATACGAGATTGCTATGTTTTGAAACAATCTAAATTCAAAATTGTAACTAAATGAAAATACAAATGTTTACCAATTATACTGGGTTTGTCTGCAGACTTTTGAGCCCCATCATAGTTGATTTTTTCAAGCCCAACATTTTTTGCTGACTTTTGAGTTTCATCATACTCAGATTTTTGATGTTAATTACTTTGTACCATGTTGCCAATATCTACTGCTTCTCCTACAAGATAATAAAAATCGTTATAGAACTTGTAATAGACATTATACTATAAAACAGATATATAAAAAATAAATCAATTTACAAATATAGAACATAAAAATACCAGTTGAAATTTTTGAGAAATTTGAAATTGAATTCATTGTATCATGAATTCGGTTCACATCGGAGTTAGTTTCTTCACTGTTTATAGTTTTTCGAGGGCTGTGAGTTGCTTTGTGTTTTTCGGATTCTGCATCTATAACATGGAAAACAATTATTATTTAAATGTGTCTATATCGGGGTGGATCTTAATGTGACCAAAATCGGATTTCTTTTGGCTCCCCAGATTGTCTGAAAATTATGAAAAATAATTGTACAATCATTTACAACATTTAAAATGAGTAAAGCAACAATAAAAGCTAATATGAAAGTATAGAAAACATAAAATCTACGTAATAAATGTGGAAATTTTTTTATTTAAATAACATGCTATTCCTGCATTATTTCAAAAAAAAAATAAAATTTAAAAACTTACAAAAAACATAAATAACTTCATTTACTTTTTTTGCACATTCTGGCTCTTACTATTTTAGTAAGATTTTTCTATCCGGGTAGTTGTTTGTAATAGTAAATACGAAAAAGTAACAGAAATAAGTTATCATAATTTAATCATAATAAAATTAACCATGATTCAAATATTCATGTTGAAATTTATGTTTAACTACTGTTGATCTAGCAATAATTAAATAACAATTTATATTATTATTATTATTTGAAAATTTGATATATGGAATATTTAACTTTGATTACTATTTTGAGTACTGCAAATTATTTCTGTGCTTATATAATATTAAAACTATTTGTTATTGTAAATTTTTAATTTTTTTATTTTAATATTACACAATTACACCATAACGCAGATTTCTTTATTATCACTTTACACAAACAAAAGTTTAAAACTGTTAACAATAGTGAAAACATTATTATAATGTATAAAAGGTATTTAAGAAATGACAGTATTTCTTAATAAACATTATTTAATAATAAAGACAATAGAATAGACAACTATGTACATCCAGATAGCCACATGGTATCAATCATTGCAAAATTATTAAAGCATGCGATGGATACTGATTTAGTCAATATTAAATGAATCTATGTCCCCATTAAGCATTGTTCATGAGTAAATCACATGGAGTCTCCATGAAGTATAAATGATTGCATAAATATTGCGTAGATTAAAAAGTCAATCCTAACCTAAATTGTACTCAATTGTGTATCAATTAACACTTAATAATTGCTGTTTTCTGAAAATACGTGAATCATACATAATTTTCAATTAATTGGATAAGGAATAAATAAATAAAATCAAATTTTAGACAAAATTATTGAAAACTAAATAATTAAATAATTGTTAACTATAAAAAGAAATTAGTAAATTTGTTTATAATAAATTAAGGTAAATAAATTAAAACAAGCTGTTTTTTTTTGAACGTAAAATAACTTTTATCATGCTATAAATACAAGCTCAATTTTTTTGTATAAATCTATTTAACATGTCTTTTTAAATAAAAATTTTTTCATTATTAATAATTTAAAATTATAAGGAGCAAGTTTACTAACTACAAATCTAATCTTACAGATAAATCTTCTAAATCGTGTTCTTAAACATAAATTTTAATGAAATAAATAATAATCCTTATAATTTTCAGTTCGTTATTTTTAACAGCCTAGTAAATCTTTGGAATGAAACTGATTATTTTTATAACTATTAGAGGATACATAAACATTTGTATAACCATCATGCTTGTTTTATAATCTTATGCACTATGAACTTCGAAAAATTCTTCAGCTACTGGATTTTCAGCGGCAGGAAGAGCTTGAATTCCTGAATTTCTAACGACAGAAATTCCTTGAGCTGCTGGATATCTAGCACCAGGGCCTTGAGGAACTCTTTGAGCTGCTGGATATCTAGCACCAGGGCCTTAAGAAACTCCTTGAGCTGCTGGAAATCTAATGACAGGAATTTCAGAAGTTCCTCGAACTGAGTGATTTCTGAGAGTATCATTGCGCACACACTGCTTTCCGTTTTGAAGGCCACGAATGACAGCATTTTTGAATTCGTCTCTGGTAGGATTATCAAATTTTGTAGTAGTACATACGGCATCTGAAAAGAAAAATAGTTGGTTTATGTAATAATAATTTTTAAAAGTAAATAAAAACTTAAAAATCATATTATTAAAATGTTAACTAATAAAGTTAAAACGTATATTTTTTTATATATTTACCATAAAATGCTGAACAAATTTTGGATGTACTGAATTCACCCTTGCCATGCCATCCGCTCCATGTAACTTTCATCGTTAATGAATTGCTGAAAGTTTCTTTGATCATTTCATTTATGCTTTCATTAACATTTAAGCCATTTAAATATTGTAAATATGCAACCTGAAAAAAAATTGTTTTATGTGAAAGAACATTGTTTTGAGCTTCAGCAAATTATTAAATTTGAACATTTTGAATTTACTTCAATATATAAATTAATAATTAGTCATAATAATAAAACTATTTTTTTTATTTTTCATAAAGTTTAAGTACATGCTGTATCGTATGCTGTATAAATATTACTCAGAAATTTTATTTTATAAATTAAATTTTAATTTCTTGAAATCTAATTTTAATAATATAGTTGTAAAATATTTTTGTAATTTAATGCACCTACCACGTCAAGATACTTTTCGTCATCCATTTTTAAATTATTTTCAACTTCTTCTAATTCCTCTGTTGTATTCATTGGGAAAAAGGTTGGTTTTACTGGCATTTTTGATTTACTAATAGATCGATTGACAGTGCCCTGGATATTTGAGACTACCTTTTCTAAGTTACTAAAAATTAAATTTAAAATACATTATTTTATTTAATGCTATGTAAATGCTGTAATGAAAATATCATTTTTTTACTTAGAATAAATGTGTTATATATTAGAAGTTCAAATTTACCCTAAGCGTTGGTGCATACTGTCAAGTCTATCAGTAATGTTTTTAAATTCCTGGGCAACGTAATCTATAGATTGTCTACAAAAAAAATTAACAATTTATTAATGACAAGAATATTATTACATAAAAAAATGGTTGCTTTACAAGTGAATATAAAGTATCAAATATTTACATTAAGATTTATTCCAATTTTAAGAAAAATTAATATTAATTTATTATTTATTTTTTTAAAATTAATATTAAAATATCCAGTACAAAAATTATAAAAACTATAGTTACTATTTGAGAAAATGAATAAAGTTTGATCATGTAAGTGCAAATATTAACTATTACAGCAAATTTTATGAGAATTATTAAAACAAAAGCATAAATGCATTGCAAAAAAGCATACAAATATGTGAAATCTTTTTTGAAAAATACTAGGTAAATGTAGAATAATTCATATTTTATTCTCAAAGTTGTACAATTAGTTTTAACTTAAACTAATAGTTTCCAATATTCTTTTCATAAAACATTTAATTTTTTATTTTTCAATTTTTGAAATCATAATTTTAAATATCTTTACTTACTTTGAAATAACACGGAGTTCTTTCAATATAATATTTAAAACTGAATAGTTTTTGCCATCTTCATATTCTTCTGATTGTTGTGAACTTTTCCCGCTTTGCTCCATGTCTTGCTCAGTTTGTAAAGTATCTTTTGCAAAGTTAATGTCTTCGTCCATATTTTTGTCACATGAAGGAAGAATCTGCGACTGCAAATCATTACCATAAACTTCATCGCTAATTTCACTTGAAATATCATCCTCTTTATAAGAAGAGGCTCCAGAAGAATTATTTTCTCCTAAATTTACGAAAAAAATGGTGTAAAATGAAATTAATAACGAATACATGATATAAATTTTCTGTTCAATTATATTTTTAATTTTAAAATATTTTAATTTATCTAATACGTTTGTTGACTTGAGATTTTCTGTAAAATTTTCTCCAGTAACCTGACAGTCTTTTAAAATTTCCATTATTTCCGGGTTTGGTTCTAAGACCTGAACATTTCCATCGTTTGTAACAAGAGCCTGGACGGATGTATCATTACACATTGGAAGCACTTGAATGAACTGTTGAGCATTTGCTGAAACATTTGCATTTGTTATTGTGCATGGTTTGCCTACTTGTGTATAGGAGAATGTACTTGGATGTTGAATATCTGCACTAGTAACATTACCAGCATTTTGTACAACTGGTGATGAATACGATACTTGTGATATAGGGTGCTGATTGTTTAATGTGTATGATTGTAAAGTGTTATTTGGAAGTTTAAAAGTCAGTGACCTGAAAATTTGTTGATTTTTTCCGTCAAATGATGTGTCAGTTGCATTCATGGTAGCAATACTAAGGGAATTCCCATTTTCTTTAGCAAAGATTTTCTTGACACGTTTTACAGCTCTGAAACCTACATCTTTCTCTTGAACATGTATTTTTTTTGTAATGCCATTATCTGAGTCAGTACTGAGTAATTTTAGTGGTTTTCTTTTAGTTCTTGGAGGTCTTAGAGCTTTAGAATTTGACATCTGTAAAGAAAGTAAAGTTAATAAGATAAACAAACAGTAATGCCATTTATAAATATTTTTACATTAACATTCGTATAAAGATAATTGAATTAATATTTCAGTGCTTAATAAATGATTTGACTTTTTTAAATATAATAATGAACAAATATATTTCAGCATATAATTTTATATCAAATTTGATTTTTGTAAAGTACTTTTTAAGAAATTATGTTACTAAAACTTCAGTAAGATAAACTCAGTATATAATTAATTTTACAAACACTGCACAGTAAATTTTTTCATACAAAGCTTAAAAGTAATTTGTTATTACGTGAGTTGAAAAGCAAACATACCTTTATAATATTAAAACATTTCAACCACGATGTACGTATCAATTTCAGGAATATTTTTTGCAAATTTATCATCATCGATTTCACAGTCTGTTAGACTTTTTGAGTTAAAAACTTCATTACAGTTCGAATATTGTGCTTTCCAATGTGGCATTCGAAAACATTTATTTCTAATATCATCAAATTTAATAATTTTGTGTTCTTTTGAGGTTTGACAACATTTAAAAATTCCTACTTCTGTCGAATTTAGTCCAATATTATAGAAATAATCGACATCAGTAAACTCTTTTACAACAAAATAAATTTTGCCTTCCTTGACAACAATCAGAACAACTCTATTATCTTTTAGAACACAATAATTGTTGTTTTGAAATATTGATAAAAACATTTTACTGCTTCGTAATTTTGTATATTGAGCACAATTTTGTAATGATAAAGGAAGAGGTCCACTGACATGTTTCTTCATTAATTTAAAACCGTTTGCTTGTCTTTTCTATTCAATTGTCTTTTTTTCTTCCGCTTTTTTGTGCTGTTCTAATCCTACGTAAATCTGTTGAAGCTCTTTATCTGGTTTTTTTCGGTATTGAAGGAAAAAACGCATGTTATTTTCATATGCAAAGGCGGAATAGTTGTCAACAGGTCCAAACATACGAACATCTTCCGGTATATGTTGCAAACAGTGTACATTATACGAAGCAAATTCAAGTCCATATAACTGTATGCTATTGGGAATAAATTCATATAGAGAGACTTCAGCGAACTTCAGGTCATTCTCTTCTATTTTCTTTTTAGTCAGACATCGAATGGATGCGTGAAAAAGTAGAAAGTTTATGTAAGCATTAACGTGCAGGGTTCCAAAAAACACAACTATCCCTACGTACAGTAATATTAGTCGAAATTCTGTGGCCTTGTACGTTTTATAGTAAGTTATAGGGGTTGGTCCTCGTGAAAATTCAGAAGGTATAAAAAATTGTAAAAATGTCAATCTATTGGAAATAACATCAATCGCTCGACCGGGTAGTTTGTATGTTTTGTTAAATTTTCCACTAATCCATGCTGATAATAGTCTTTTCATTACTCCCAACAGTACCAAATGCATATAGTCAAAGGGAGTTTGACTTGGAATGTCATCAAAGAACTTATATAATGGAGACGTTCCATCTTTAAAATGTTCATCTAGAATATTTCTTTCGATGTACTCTTTAGCAGTTCGTTTGGTACTTTTTAAATCTGTATATACTAAAGGATGTCCTGTACAGGGCTCACCACTAATTTTGTATTTACTGCATGGACAAGTGGAAGTATGGCCAGTATGATTGAGAGTCATTGCTCTTGCTGGTGCATCAGCAATAAAAGCCCGATATTTTATTGGAATCAACTTATTTTTATAAATAATGCCACCTCTTTTTTTTAAATCTTCATTTTCAACCACCAGTTTTTCAAAAAATTTATTTACATCTTTGGGTTTTGAATTTCCTCTGTAAACACCGATAACTTCAGGCTTACTTTCGTCTATATTTGCTATCCTACATTGGATAGGCCAAATATGAATTCTTCCTCTTTTATCTGCTTGTCCTCCGTCAGTACTTAAGTCAACTTTTAAAATTTCATGCATTTCCTTTGCATCACTTAGTTTATAATATTTATCAAGGCAGTTTCCAATCCTAGGTGAAGATATTTACCAGGATATACATCAAATAAATGAACAGGATTGCGAGGGGTTTCCATAAGTGATCTACTATCTGACGGTAAAGAAGACAAACAGGGATGAGTTCTTAAAACTTTCAAAATGTTATTGGCTTGTACCTTATTTATCTTACAGTCATCAAAACATATTTGTAATTTATTGCGAAAAGTACTTAAATCATTATGATCATGACTAGGCTGAATTAAAGAATCACATTTCTTAGTTTTTTCATTTTTCGATTGAACTGCAATAGGTGTGGCTGTATTCACTTCTTGTGATTGAACGGGATAAGTAATCGGTTCAACATTTAAGCTTCCATAATCAGAAGCAGGAATTTCATATAAATTGCAAATATTATTATCAAAATCCAAATTGGAATTCTGTGCAAAGGTGCAGTTTTTTATTCCTGTACATTCATTGATGACCTGCTCATTGGACACACTACCAATCACATTGCTTTCATTTGACATTCTCGACGGTGTAAGATTTGTATATACTTCTAATTTTATTCTCTTTCTTTGTTTTGTATTTAATTCAGCGTATCTCTTTCTTGAAACAGTGTTTTTTATATAATTTTTTTGCTTTTTCTCCATTTTATTATAACCTATTCCATTGATTTTATACCTAAAATGAATTACATTTATTGATATCAAAAGGCTATTTTCTACAATATTTTTGCTACCATTAGAATTAAAACAATTAAATTTTTTACATATGCATTAAACATTTTAAATGTTATAGGAAAGAAGAAAAAGCATGGCATGTTTTAGTATAATTTAATTTCTCATGAAATTGTAGCAAAATATGAAAAGCCTAATAAGTAAGAAAAAAGGAGCGAATACTTCATTTTTTTTAAGTAAGATTCCCGTAAGTTTAAGAATTAACAGACAAAAAATGATTTTAAAGCCTTTCCATGCAGCACAAATTTAAAACTTAGTTTTAATTCCCAGTAGATAATTTGTTAATTTCAATAACGTGAAACATAAAAATAATTATATAAACCTGTTCATTTATAAAATAAAATATTAAAGTTATTTTACATATTGTTTGTAAAAATGTAATTTGTCAAATCATTTAGCAACACATTGAAAATATTATTTCAAATATCTGTATGTTATAAGTAAAGGAAATAAACAAAAGTTTTCAGCAATAAATTCAAAACCTAAGTTAATTTTTAGAATTTCTTTTTTTGATTTACTAAAAACATAATATATTACATATGGGGCATTCCATGTGAAATTTACACTTAGGTCGGAAAAATGGTATACTATAATTTTTTTCTGATTCTTTATTGAAAAATAATCGATACGTATTTTTGCGTTTGAATTTTAAAACCATATTTTTCACAGGGCGATTTTTCAAAAATTGAGGAATTTCTCATGCACGACTTTCTACATAAATTTGTATCATATTGCTATTTGATAATAAAATTAGTTCAATAGACTTTTTTAAAGTGAAATTTCTCGTAGTTTCATAATATCCACTTGAAAATTGAAAAAAATAATATTTTAACCTAAAAAATTGCATTTTTTTAAAAAAAAATTTTTTTTTCTAATTTGGGCGCGTTTAATATTTTTAATATTTCAACAGTATAAAGTACATTCAATAATGAAGTAATTGCCAAATTTTCAGAATGGTAAAACTTTTTGTTTAAAAGATATAAACAAAATAGTAACGCCGTGCGCAGTATAACTCAATTCTCGATTGGTTATGACAAGTTGACAGCGCGACATTACGTAGCATTGCTTTACAATATTTGTATCTTATAGTAAAAACGAATAGATTTAATAATTTATTATTTATTACGTTAATATTATAAACAAATTATTATAATAATTTATTAGTTCCTACATATTATATAGTTTATAAGATGTCATCTTCAAATTTCAAAAATCGTTGTATGAATCCGTTCAAAATAACACCGCATTATGTAACAAAAGGTTTGCGAAAACCAAGTATGAATTTGTTAAAAAAATTTCCAGCTTTACAAGCAAATGATTTGTTGTGCGTATCTTGCAGACAGAATTTACCAAATTCAAAGTGGAAACGTAAGTTATTTCAATTAAGTATGCTATCATTATTTCCACTTTTTTTACGTATGTAAGAAAAAGTTATCGCCAAGTGTCGTATTTGTTTATAAATTTTTTATCTTGCCAGCTGTAGAAAGTACCGAACGAAAAGCTTGCACAAGTGATTCTGATGTAGACTCAGATCCAGACTCAGATTCTAATAGCGAGGAGACTGATGACGATTTAAATTTTGTTTCAAATGTAAGTTTTTAAAAAATTACCTGCATATTATTTACAAAATTAGTTCTAATGTATCAAAATAATTTTTTGAGTAGGATATTTTTTATCCCGAAGAGATGCTATCGGTTTTTAAAAAGAAGTTTCATGATCCTAAAACAAGTAAAGATGAAAAAATTCAATTACGAACAACTTTACCTATATTGTATTGGAATATTTCTAAAGCTGCTGCTAAAATTGGAACTAGTCGTTATTTTATTAGGAAAGTAAAAAAATTATTACTAACCAAGGGAATTCTAGCCTGTAACGCAAAGAAAGTTGGTATGTGTTATGCATTTTTGTTGTCATTTCATTATTTATAGTATAAATTATATTATTTTTTTTTTTATTTTAACATAGGACATACAATTTCCGAAGAGACCGTTAGCAAAGTGCTTAAATTTTATGAAAGTGATCATGTTAGTTCTCCCATGCCTGGTAAAAAAGATACTATTTCCGTAAGAAACTGCAGAACAGGTAAAAGGGATTTGCTTCAAAAACGACTTTTAATGGGGAACTTAAAAGAATTGCATGCACAATTTAAATCAGAAAATCCAGGTTTTGACATAGGTTTATCTGCATTTGCATCACTTCGACCTAAGCAGTGTGTCTTGGCTGGTTCCAGTGGCACACACTCTGTGTGTGTTTGCCCTACCCATGAAAATATGAGAATTATGATTCTAGGTATTTTTCTTTATTTTTTAAGTAAATTTTTTTTACCCATTTTTTGCCATTGTTGCGAAAACACATCATTACAAAATCTTTCAGATACAATTATAAAATTTCACTAATATTTATCGAAGTATTATCTGATGCATTAAAAGACATTTGTGTTATAGTTAATTAAAATAAAATATTCTTTACCATACATAATCAAAGAAAAAAATACAGAAAAACTGCTTGGCGAAAAATGGATTAATACGCGTATACGAAATGATAATTAAAAATGCTTACATAATATTTATTTGTTCATGTAAAATTGACAGGAAGTCACTTAAAAAATCTCATGCTGAAAGAAGACATCTTTGTGGAGCATTCTGAAGATATTGTATCAAGAATATTGTGTGATAACCCATTACCAGAATGTTATCTTGAACAGTGCAATAATTGTCCTGGTTCAGAAGTTCTTAAAAAATTTTTGATCGAAATATTTAATAAACATGGAATAAAAAATGTGAGTTACAAAAAATGGATTTCGAAACCTAGAACTTCATTAGAAACTATCGAGCAATCTACTGAAGAATTTGTAAAAGATTTTGTTAAATCTGCTGGATCATTTATGCATCACGCTTTTATTGCAAGAGAGCAAGATAGCTTTTATCGAGACCGTCTTGAGAATTTACAAAATGATGAGTGTGTTATCGTTTGCGATTTTGCTGAAAATTATGCATTTGTAATACAAAATGCTGTGCCTGGATTTCACTGGAATAATAACCAGGCTACCGTTTTTCCAGTGGTCATTTATTACAAAACTGAAGACGACTTAGAACACAAAAGTTTTGTAATCATTTCTGACTGTTTGCATCATGATTCTGTGTCTGTCTACACTTTTCTTCGAGAAACATTTCAATTTGTTTCATCATTGAGTTCTGATATCAAAAAATTTGTTTTTTTTTCTGATGGTGCACCGCAGCAATTCAAAAACTTTAAACATTTTTGTAATATTTATAATTTTAAAACCGATTTTAACATAGATGTACAATGGCATTTTTATGCGAGCGCCCATGGCAAAGGTCCATGTGATGGTGTTGGTGGCACATTAAAAAGGCAAGCAACAAGGGTTAGTTTGCAAAAAAAATCTCAACTAATAACGACTCCAATGGAATTGTACAATTGGGCTTCAAAATCATCTTCTTTACCCAGCATGACCATGAAATATGTCAGTAGTCAAGTCTATGAAGAGGCCAAAAGATTTTTGCAACCTAGATTTGAAAAAGCTAAGGCCATAACCAATACTCACAAGTTTCATTGCATCATACCCGGCAATAATAACGATGTTTATGTCAAACAATACTCCTTTGCAAAAGATGCACATTTAGTTTCTATTTTAAAAGCAGCGTCTCGAAAAAGAAAAAGAAATGATTAACATTATTTGAATCATATTACATTTTTGTAAAAAAAAATAATAAATTTTGTGAAAAAATTCTATTCAAGTAAAAAATTATTTATTAAAAAGTTCGATTTTTTATTATTCATATAAATTAAAACATTAAAACACAAACACATTACGGAATTGTATCATTTATTAACAAATAAACGGTAAAAATTCATTCGACATGCGGTGCGCAGCGTTACTATTTTATTTATATCTTTTAAACAAAAAGTTTTACCATTCTGAAAATTTGGCAATTACTTCATTATTGAATGTACTTTATACTGTTGAAATATTAAAAATATTAAACGCGCCCAAATTAGAAAAAAATTTTTTTTCAAAAAAATGCAATTTTTTAGGTTAAAATATTATTTTTTTTAATTTTCAAGTGGATATTATGAAACTACGAGAAATTTCACTTTAAAAAAGTCTATTGAACTAATTTTATTATCAAATAGCAATATGATACAAATTTATGTAGAAAGTCGTATTTATCTTTACTTCCAAATAGCCCGGCTGTCCTAATGTTAATTCAAGTTTTAGATACCAAAATTCTTAACGAAACAAAATAAAAATAAATTATTACTTGATTTGTCTTATTTGCGATTTATAATTGTTAATTAATTTACGTATTTACAAATTTTATACATACTTACTTTAAACAGTCAGTGCAACTATTTTTTGAAATTGGTTAACAGATTTTCATATATATAAAATTAGTGAAAATTTTTTTTAAACTTTAACAAATTATAATAAGTATTCTGATAAAAACAGCATGAATGATTGCACCGCCACTGAAAACCGTCTTATTTTATTTCCGTTGCTTATGCAAATGAGGTTAAGTAATTTGTATAGAAAAAACTCAAAACATTGCGTATAAAATAAAAAAAGATACTAAAATATTTTGTTAACAATTGGAAAAGGACGCCGCATAACCGCGTTCCAATAAACATATATGGCAGCTTTGCGCAGGAACAATATTTCATATTAATAAAGGACGGATAATTAAATCCACATAAGTGCGTCCTTTATTAATACGAAACACTTTTGATTTGATTTGAAAGTCGAAGTACATAAAATAATTTTTCTGCTCGATCACATCAATAGTTCGCGTTTATATCAACATACATTTAAAACTAAATTGTTTTTTGATATGTCAATTTTATATCCGATTATTTAATTTTCAGTGTGAATTTTTATTCAAAATTTAAAAAAAGTTTTTTTTTCTGTATTGATTTATCAATACTTGGAAAAACTTGGAAACAGAGGTTTTGTTTTGATCACAGAGGTCGTCTTGTGATTTCGCGGAAACTGCATCGTGCGGATTTTCGAATTATTGCCCCTCAATCGTGTTCAAACAAGATTTAGGCATTTAGCGTCATTGTTTTAATTTATCGATAATTATTAACAATTGTAAAAAGTTGACAAAGAAAGTAAAAATTGTTTGTGATTTATTTCAGCAAACGAGTGATAAGTAAATAAACATTTTGTAAGTGTCGTTTTGATTATTTATTTCAAATAATTCATAGTTTTTTTTTAAACTTTCTATATAACCTCACTTTTTATTGACATTTTTGTTATAAATTTTGAAAATTGATTTCATATATAAAGCAATTATTGTTATTTATAACACGATTAAAATTATTGTAGCTAATATTAAATTATTTTTTATTTCATAAGCTTATTTTTTAATTGGTTTTTACAAGTAACTTTCCAATGTTCTAAATTAATAACATTTTTTAAAATGCATTCACTCGACAGTTTTTCAATTGTTAATTTTTAAAAATTAATAACAGTGTTATTAAATTAGATTAATTTTATTTTATATAATTTTTTCTATTTTATTATTATTTTTTCATTTTTATTTTGAAATAATTATTTTTATTATACGGTTTTATTTTTAAGCATAATGGTGAAACCAAAGTCAACCGGAAACAAACAATCCGGAAATACCAGCAGGAAAGATGAAGATCTTTTCGCTTTAGTGAAGTGGTTAAGTGATGAGGACGCGGGAAAATATTCCATCATTTCGACCTCATGGATCAAGGGATTTTCATATGAGGAATTTTTGAAAGACTGCTACAGTTGCGTAGACGAAGATGACAACACATACGTTATAGAGTGGAAAAATACAACAAAAAAACCAAAGTTTGGATGGAAAATGTATGATGCTCTCGTTGTTCAAGTATCACGTAAGAAATTAATTTGTAATAATAACGTAAAATTAAATTATAATTAATATACTTTTAAATTACAATAAAATTGTAAATAAAGCGGTAATAATATTTTAACTCCTAAGCGCTTATATTATGCATTTTTGGTTTACTTTATTTATAAACAATATGATTATTATTATTATTTTTAATATTTGAAAGTTGAGGTTATGTATCTCAAACCTCATATTTATACTTCATATTAATTTTTTTTAATTTAATTGACCATTAAATAAATGCTTTTTTTGACGTTTTGAAATTGTATATTTCCTAATTAGAAATTCCGTGTATTATACAATATCAATATTTTACTTTAATTTTATCCACTTTTGTGGAAAATTCAATCGGAAATATATTTTATAATGTTACTCAGTCATATTGTCGTTATACTTATATTATTATACTTTTATTATTTTTGTTAAAATATATTTAAACAATTTTTGGATTGATATTTTTAATTTTTTGATTATCATTATCAAAGATTTAAAGATAAAATATAGGTTCTGCACAATCTTTATCGCTTTATTTACTCAATTCGCTCAATTTTAAGTACAATTTTTCTTGAATTAGTTTATTCAATTATTTATCATTTCAGGCAACATCAATGAGTTAGAAAGAACATGCAATACAATTGGAGGATCGAAATCTGAAAAAACCGTGGACAGTGAAAATGAAGAATTACAGTCTCAAAAGAATCTCAATTGTGCATCAACTAGCAAACAAAAATTGTCTGCACAATCAGATGATACATTTATGGATAAGTTCAATTTCTTGGAGGACACGAGTGAATTTAAATTCAACGAAAAATTCTCTGACACAATTGTAAAATACTTAAGGGATCTGACTGTTACTATTGAAGGTAAATTATAATTTTTATAATATAAAAAAAATAACAAAATAAAATATCTAAAAACGGTTAAAAACAAAATCAATAGATAAAATTAGTATGACTGTTTATCTTATTAACAAGAAATTAATATTTTAGCTATTCAAGAAAATCAAAACAGAACTGAAGTCGAAATTCAAACTTTGGCTAAAATTGTCAACTCAATGTCTCGAAAAATGGACACGATTGTTGATCTTATGAATGGCGACAAGGATGCTGCTCGAAAAGTTCGAGATGAAAATGATGGTCAAAAGGTAATTGAGCAAAACACTTTTTTCTCAATAAAATAAAACTCTTAGTATAATAAGTCATAAATTCATTTAATTTTTTTTTCTTCACAGTATGAAATTGGTCAAGTGGGATCCGGCAAATTCGTCATCCAAATCCAGTGGACAGGAAACTCTAGCAGAAATTCACCTTCATCAATGGCACTGGCTTTAGTCAAAGCTCTAATTCCTTTGGATGTTTTGTTACGGAGCAACTTAAAAGGGGGAGCCAGTAAAGTGAGCAAAGGAGAAAAGAAAGATGAAGGGCCAAAACTGATTGCACTAAATTCAGAAATTCTTGCTGCGATATATGGTATGAATAAAATTCAGTATTTCGAATAATTTTATTAATTATTTTACTGTTGTAAAATATTTTTTAAAAAAATAATATCCTTTTTCAGAGCATGTTAAAATGAAATTTCCAAATAATTTCAATCAAAGTCAAATTGGTCAGTCGATCAACAATATGTTGGCTAAACTTCGTCGAGAGTCCCAAGCAACTGAAAAAGTAATTTTAAAAATGTTGTATTCTCATTTATTATATTAATATTTGTTATGTTACATTAATATTTTATTGTTTCAGAAAACCGAGGAGAAACAAATTCATGAAAATGAAGACGAAGCAGAGAATTCAGAATAATTTTAACGTCCTTTCAAATAAATAATAATATATATATTAATTAATATTCAAAATATAGTTATTTTATATTCTTACTTGCATTTAAAATATAAAAGTAGTATATTAAAAATATAATTCTTTTATATGTTCATATGTAATATATTCGTAAATACACGAATTTTATATATCTATATATATTTATTTTCTATATTGAGATATAACCTTTTTATATCATTAGTATATATCCAAAATATATATTATGATATATTATTTTTATATGCGAAGCGGCAATAAGTATAATATAATAAAGTATATTTTTCGTATATTTTCAGATATATTTTTGTCCATATATTTTGCCTATATTTTCGTCCATGAGGGTAATATGAAAATATCTTTGTGAAATATTGATATAATTGGGTGAAAAATTAACTGGTTACAGTTAAGATGTTCATC
>JABFPM010001161.1:0-22080 GCA_022817325.1 Idris sp. 1 HC-2018 | reverse complement strand
TGTGTAGACGAAACCAAAATACCCTGAGAGGCGGAAGTGATTGTCGAGCCGTGATTCCGCTTTCGACTTCGCGACGAAAAACCGTTTAACGTGGCAGTCGAGTTGCAACTCGTTTTCCTTTACATCGATTACCACTTTTCACGCTGACTGAATCACTCGATCGTATCGGTACGCCGAATTGCCTCGCGTTCCATTTCTTCGTCTGAATTTCATTTCGTGGCTGTGCAATTGGCGAGCTCCTTATTTCTTTCAGTAATCTCGAAAAATAATTAGATCAGTTGATTTTTACTTTTGTTCGCGAACAAATTTCAATTGGAATTCAAATAGTCAGACGATTTGTGAATAGGTCAGAGACCTTCTTTTTTTCTTTATTTTTCTTCATTTAACTCACTGATCAATTTCTGCCATTTTATTGTTTAGATTCTTACGTTAAGACATTAAATGTAAAAGAAGTAATTATGCTTTTATATTATAATAATATAATTTTGTTGAAAAAAAATAGCGTGACTAGACATATGTAAGCATTTTTGTTAATTTTGACTTTCCGGCGAGCCCGCATCTGAGTGCCTTTGTCTGTTACAACATGTCATCGCGAGATTATTTTTCTCCTCACTTCTGGGAATACACGCGCATTTCCGCCGGAATGTTGACCAAATGATTTTTGATTCTTGGAAATGATCCCACCGATTTGACTGTTTCGGATTCTTCATAAAGTAAACAATAGAGTTGTGCCCTCTCATTTAATTTTCTTCGAAGAAGTAGTTCACAAAAAAGCATTCTTCTAATGTGTATGAGTTTTAACAAAGGATTTGCTCAGCCAATTTTTGTTTGTTTGTTTACATTCAAAAATATTTGATGGTTAAATTTATTAAGCAAAATAAATAAGAAATTAAAGCTTTAAAGTTAATCACTCTTAAATGCTCTTAATGTAAAAAATAATTGAATCTACAAAAAAATTGAATACTAATGAAGTGCGTGCAAAGGATGGGTTTGTGAAATAATGTGGCCGACATAATTTATTAAATTATTATTACTTATATTACGGTAACTCTTAGCAAATAAAACTAAAACTAAAATGTTAAAGTAAAGGTAACCTATAAAATCATTTCCTAATCTGTAAAACATTTTAGTGAGATTTTTTATTGATTTTGCATCAAATAACTCTGATTTCCTGAACATGTGAAATTTGGCAGAACTAGTTGCATTTTTGGGGTTTTAATTAAAGATTTTGCAGCAAAATTCTCCATTCTGTCTAAAACTCTTAGTTGGCAGAATCAGTTACAATTTTGGGGAAGTTTATCAAAATATTTGCACCAAAAAACACGATTCTATCTGACAGTTGGCAGCCTATTGCTTGACAATTATTTCATGCAGCAATACTAAGTAAGATGGCGGCATAATTCGAGCTTCTTTTTGAAAAGCGTAAAAACGAAATTCATGTTGGCTCATAAACGCACTCTCGTTCTTATCTGAAAACATCATACGTACAAGCTTCGGCTCCTTCAACCCGGGGTAAACATCAACCCGGGAGAAAGAAATAGAGAGAAAAAAAATACAATCTCGCAAAGAGGACGGTCCAAAGGAAGGGGTCACAAGAGCGGAATCGTTTGCTCTGGCGAGTGAAATAAAGGCTCCCGTCTAATGGGCAATACTAATCAATGAAATACGAAGCCAACGGCAGCAGCAGCGTCAGTAGCGTAGCGTAAATGCGGTCGCCGCATAGCTCTCTCGCTGAGCAAACAAAGGGGGTATGCGCCCGCGTCTCTCCCTAAACGAGAGAGAGATGACCAAAGGGAAAGAGCGAGAGGGGCACACACGTGGAAAGAGCGAGAAGGAGACGGGTGCGTAAAAAGACGGCAAAGAGAGAGAAAGACCAGTACATGCGATAGAGAGAGAGGGCACGATATTTTTCAGGATGGGATATTTAACGCGTTCGCCAGGTCAGTAACCCGAAGAGCGGGGCCCCGCGATTGGACGGCCTCGCTCAACGCTGCCACGAATTGCCGACTCGCCATTGGCCGAGCTGGGCCCTGGACCTACACCAACATACAACAATCCGGACCTCGGGCACGCACATAACACACATCTTGTGTGCGTACCGTCTTTCTCTCTCTTTTTTCTTTCTCTCTTTCTCTCTGTCGGTAGATCTTGCCTCTCTCTTACTTATGCGCGTGATATTTATGCGTTTGTGTGCGTGCACGGGACAGGGCACGTCATAGGGACACAGTTGAACGTAAACCGACATTCGGGCATACTTTTGCTCCAGTGTGAATAGCAAAAGTTGCTAGCGAGATTGCAGTTTACAAATGCCTGATAAGCGAAGTCACTTCGCCCAAAGCAAAAATGTATATTAAATTCAGTTTTACAATTCGAAGTGCAATGACATCACGATCTTTTGTGTTATATATTTTTTATTTTCGCTTTGTACTGCGTAAAATGTTTTGTAATATATTGTTAATTAATTAAATTTGCGTACATATACAAATGTATGCGACAATAATCTGATATTTTAATGTAAATTTAATTTATTATAAAACTAAATATTTAAAAAAAATAAAAAAAATTCTTTTTTATCACAATTTTTCGGTTTATTGAATTAAAGTAAATCAATATGTATTTGTAAGCTGATAATTTCAATTATGAAACCAATATTATCCAAGTGTATGAAGGTAATACGTTACGTATGTATATTTTTAAATACATTGAGATTATATTCATTAGGTCTATTTATAACTAATAGAAAAATATGCGAGTATTTGGCGCGATATAAAATACTTTTTTTCATACACACTCAAAACTGTGACAAAAAGACTTTTTAAATGTGTATAACCATTTTTTATGTCATATGCCACGTACGTTAAATTATTTTGTACATACAAATAAAATTATAAATAACTCTTTAACGTTACAAATTTTCAAATTAATTAATTTGTCGCCTTCTACATATTTATACATATACTTCACCTTTAATATATCATGTTTATATTTAAAATGTACCTTCTGTAGTTGTTCAAACAAAAAAATAACTCTTTCTTTTAGCGACTAAAGTTAATTTAAAGCACGAAAAATTTAATTTTACGTTGATTTACTTTTTAAATTTTGAAAGCAATTACAATGAAATGTAAATTATTACAAGACATTTGGAATTTGCGCAATTCGAAAAATATTCTAGGAATATTATAGAATTAAGCGTAATAAATTGTCGATTGAATAAACATCGTCGAAATAAGACCTCGTCACCCGATGCACCGAACAAGATTGAATATATAACTGTTGCAAATACATCTATACCTAAAACTCATATAATACACGTGGCAGTAAGTCGGCCGACCCAGCCCTTGTGGACTTTATATATTGATTGCTAATGGTTGTCCACCAAAGTTACACCCCGACGCGACCGTAATATTTGCGTAAATATTTTCACTTTAATTGGAGCACACAATTCTCGATTGTGTCCATGCATAATGCGAAATGCAGCACTACCACTCTACTCTAATTATTGTTACAATCAAAATAAGGCATGTTAATACAGTGGCTGTCGTCGAAAAACATTACTCCACTTATGATTATTTGCTTTGCTTCTAATTCAACAGTCGCTTTCATTTTTGATAAATTTCATTTAAATTGCGCTCTTCGCTTTTCGAAAACAATAAACACTCGAACTTAATTATATTTTGACATTTGCTATAAATTTTGTCAACTAATTGTGGATAGAATGAAATAAATTTCAATTCATTATGCAAATTGACAGAACTAATAATTTTATAAGATGGACATTTCATTAATTATGAAAAACAATTTAGAAGTAAAATTAATCCACGGGGATTACATAAAAAGTATTAGGGATATTGTTATATGGTTTCATTTTGAAGTTGCTCAGAAATGCAAAATTGCAAAAGCACAGTAGAATGTGATAAACGTAAATCTAGCTGTCGAATGGATACAACGTCACATACAGGCAAAGAGAGAGAGAGAGAGAGCACTTTCGAAATTTCTACTTTGTTTCGGGAGTGTTCTCAGGAGGGTCGTCGACTCGCCATACAAATTTGAGTTATCCCGTTTCATGTGTCGAGGCGTTACCCCCGCGGTCGCCGCAACTTTCACGGCTTTGCGGGCAAAATGCAACGTCTGTGTATACGGAGATGTTCCCATAGCTGTTGCAGATAAGTGAAATTGGTTGGCCCATCGGGTGTCATAATGCTTCGGCACGCATTACGGCCTTCGACTTATCTGCCTCGAGTAGTCGTCGCAAAATTCGTGGTGCACCTACTAAGAAAATGAATAGTAACTTTCGTACGTGCATTAAATATATTTTGGCACATGTTATATATGTTACACGAGACAAGTGTCAGGAAACATTTATCATCTAAGTGATGACGTTGCGGTCGTTTGTTTTGCTGCCACTAGAATTATTTGCGATGAAAAATTGTCACAACTTCTATATTGATCAGAAAACAAAATTTTATTCAACAAATTATTTTGTGTTATTTCAACAACTGTTTTCTAAATATTAATAAAAAATAAAATTATAGGCAAACAAGCATGATAACGGTACATACATAAAAGTTACGGCAGTTTAGTGATAAAAAACTAACTTCAATATTTTTTATACAAATTGAAAATTGGGAGTTTACAGAATTGACCAGAAAAAGCGAAATTCTACCATCAGTCACTCAACAACAAAATAAAAGTAGATCACAATTACGAAATTAAGTAAAGAATCGAAAAATCTTGAGAAATTCTCAGCCGAATAAACATAATTTTCAATTATTATTCATTTCAATAAAGGTAATAGAACGCCATCTTGCGAAAATTAAAGTAACAATCTTCTGATTTTTGATGTCATAAATAACAGCGGTATTTTAATTAGATATGTTATAAGCAGCGTCGAATCATATTACGTGTATTATGAGTTTAGTACGTATGTTACAAGACATACATGTATGTGTGTGCAGACACACATATACACACTCGAGCAAGTAGCGGCCTTATGTCAGGTGGCCGCGTCACCCTGACTCCTGGCAAAGTCATAAACGCGCTCGAGTAACTCGCGCAAGTAAATCACGAAGACGCTCTGGCACTTCTAGTTTCGTCTTTCCTTCAAGATTTAGTTTTAACTCAAGTCCGATTCGCTTGATTCACTTCTAAATGTATTTTACACTCCACTTACGGTCGATTCGAGCTTTTTATTTATCTCTCAAAAATAAATACATCCAGCTTAAAATTTCTTACAGTATAAACCAAAGTTAATACAAATAAATAAATCTACTTTTCGTGAAAGCTGATACAAAAAAAAAGTTTTATTCAAGTGATCCTTAATTCTTTAACGCAAAATCATCTAAAATCGTCTAGTTCTTATTCATAAAGTTATCAAAATTTAAATTTGTCTTTGTTTAAATAGTTAAAGGAGTAAAAATTGGTGTCCGTTTGAACAAATTGTTCGCGAGTTAAAAAATACATGACTGACATTACAAAAGAAATAATGCGCCTTGCGTTAAAGAGTTAAATCCAAATCAAGAAAGCCGTTCATAATACTCGCGTCGAAAATGGCGCGAATTTTTGCGAAGCGAAATATAAGAGGCTTCGTCACGGTTCGTCCTGAAGAGGTATATAAGAAACTCGAATCCAGCGGGCAGTGGTTGTGCAAGCGGCGAACTACTTTTTGTCAGTCGTCTCTTTATGTTCTTTCGCCTATCGGTCGGATTCTCTCCTCTCTTTCGTCTGCCATCTTTGTCTCTTACGTTTTTCTGCCCAATTTTGCTTCCTCTTCTGTTGCTCCGCGTCTTCTTATCCTGCCAGTTGGTCGCGCTCTTCCTCTCTGTCTGGCATTGGCCTCGACTCTACTATTTCTCTAGATTTCAAAGCGCTCAAACAGGTTTCAAAATCCCGCCCACAGAAAAATTGCGGTGGTCGTGGCCGCAGATGGATTCCTCGGTCGACGGCTTCGGTGGCATCCAAGTGGCCCAGAGTTTCGACTACAATGTCCCGAACGATTAGACGTAAAAATGGCGTAAAAGAATTTTATCAACATGGATGACAAGTGCACTGAAAACGCATTTAAGTAAATATAACCTTAATCCAGGTTGTGCCAATTTGCAACCAGAATTTCTCGTTAGATTAACCTGATTTCACGTTAATCTAACCAGAAATTTTGGTTGGAAATCGGCACAACCTGAATTCAAGTTATATTTATCGGAATGGGTTTTTCAGTTTGTATAATGTACAACAATTATTAGCAATCATCTTTATTTATGGAAAAAGAAGTTTTGAGAATCTGTAAAGAGGTTTCAACATTTTTTATGTACTTGACCATAGAACACTATTGTGCTTCTTAAAATATCAAGTGCAGTAGTACTTCTATGAAATTTTTGATTTTTAAGATATTTTGTTCTTAGAAGAAAAGAAAAAATAACTTAGACTCATTTTCATCAAAAACATATGACCCCAAATTCTCAAATACATTTTTTATGATAAGTGTAAAAAGTATTCATTAATTTTTAATGTTAGATTTTTTCAATTATTTATCGAAACCTGTAAAGAAATTTTGAATGTTTTTTATACTTGACCAAAGACACTACCGTGCCTTTTAAAATATTTTATCAGATAAATGTATAAAAATCATTTAAATAAATAAGTTATTCTAAATTTTGTATTCTTTGAACTATAATTAATAAGAAAATGAATAAAAAACAAAGTTAGTTGAAAAATTGTCTGTTTGTAACTACACATATATACCCATAGCAGTGTCAAAAAAGAAACCAAGGGATAAAAGCAAAATTGCTGAAAAAGGATAAAAATTATTGTGCGAGCGAGAGAACAAATCATCATCAATTTAAGCCATATGCATCGTACTGGCTTCGTATTTAGATGGATAATCGCCTTATCGAGTCGTACGTTGCAGCACACTTGCAGTCTGCAGATATATATTTACGTACTGTTATTACGCGCACGACTGCTAAGGCCGCGAGTGCACTTACAAACTTCGTTATTTTTCGCGCCGGTTAGTGGGACGGCTAATTTTGACTAAGATGTATGCAAATTGGTCAGCTGCAAATTAAAGCCGTAGAATTTGTTGTTTTTTTTGTCAGTCAAATGATAGATAATTTCATAAGAGAAATTTAATTTTAAAATTAATCAAGTTTTCCCGAAAATTTATCAAATGTAGTATGATTTTGTAAAAATAAAAACTTTACCAGATATTTTATACAATAAAGTTGTACAATATTCTTTTAACGTTTATGTTATTATATATTTGAGATCGACTACATGAATTGTCTTGAAAATTAACGAAACCACATTAAATGTTATATAATCTAATATATAAAACGATGTAGTTAAAATAGATTTTAACATTAGATTACACCACACGAAAACTCATTACACAAAACATACAAGTCTTGTAATACACGCTTACCTTGCAGATTTTCTATAATTCCTGTAATTGAAAATCGTGAAATTCAATTTTATAACCGAGAATACGATATTTTCGGCAAAAATTTTGTTTTCTGCAAAATGAATTTCAGAGTTAATTTTTGATCATTAAAAATGTAATAATTTCGTTTAATTAATGAGTATACACATTATCATTCGGGGAATTCTATGAAATTAATCAAAATTGTTTGTTACTTTTTATTTTATTCATCCAAAAAAACATGTATTACATAAATAAATTTAATGCTAAAACAGCACTAACATTGTCTTTATATAAATATATATAACTTTAATGACGCATACATGATTTTTCTTATGTTTCTTCTAAGTATTAAACACAATTTTAATGGTCGCAGAATTTCAGCACAACTTCTTACATTCATACAAATACACACACATATATACATGAAGGTTTAACGCACGATCTCATAATCATTACAATTTTTTCACGCTCGTCATTGCTCCATAATTTCGTTTCCGGGGCCGAGTTCTTGTCTGATTTTTTATTTTGTTGCAAGTCCTCTTCTCTTTTAATATTTTTTACCTTCTTTGTTCCTTTTTGTTTCGTGACTTTTCGCAAAGTTGACATTACGTGAAACAGGTTGCAGACAAGAAACCAAACATTCCTGTTTCTGCGAATAACTCATAACCACGCGGATCGGAAAACTGAATGCAACGACCGTGACATAGAGTTTAGATTTGTGGTTTTTAGGATTAATTTCGAATAGGTGATGATATAATATCAAAAAATAACAAGAATTGAAAATTAAAATCAATTAATTGAAAAATTAATAACAAAAATAAAAGAAAATCAAACTGATGTTATAATTAAAATCTTAATTGACAATGATTTATGAATCGGCAGGAAATATCTCATTTATATGAATTATCATCTAAAGAAATTGAATATAAGAAGTCTATTAAATCATTTATATCAAGATAATTAAATAAATATACATATAAATAAAATACATTTTATTTTTAAAGAAAAAGGATTAACCAAATTCGAAGTTTAATAGAATTTCTATCAAAATTTTTAATTTCAGTATATTTCGGCATATAAAAAGTGATCATTTTTGAGGTGTAATATTTCTATTCAAAAATATTTTCTATCTAAAACCATTTAATTCTAATTTGATCATGTTTTAAATGATCAAAAAGTTACATTTTAGTGTAATTTTACATTAATATTTTTGTTTAAATTTTTAAATTTTTGAAAGCTCATTACATTTACATACGGGATTAAAAACCAGAAAAGTTTATAAAAATGTAAAAAAAACTAAGTAAAATTAAAATTTCTTTCAAAATATCTTCAAGAAAACAAAATCTTAAAGTGCAAGATAAAATTAATTGTAAATGCAATGTATCTGATTAACAAAAGTGCCCTCGACTTGAAAAAAGAGATCTTGAAGAATTTGTTGCGCCAGGACCATTGAAGAATCTTGCGGTCTCGGGCGTCCATCTTCGTTCGTTTCGTCCCTTTGCTCTGTTTTTCTCTCTTGGGGCTGTCGACCATGTTGCATTAGGTCAGTGCCGTTTCTCCCTCTCCCTTCATTGGCGTCTCGAGAGTTTGGTCGAGTCGCCGTCGGCCCTTCTTTCCTGGCAAACTTGGCCAGAAAAAGGAGAGAATGCCGGTTTAGGTAGGGTAGGGGGGAGCTTCGCCATACCCGGGCTTCGATTCTCGTTTCTCTCTCGCTTATCTTTCGTCTTCGTCTTTCTTTCTCCCCGTTGCCATCACCTTGACCATCCTTCGGTCATTCGTCACCTCCGCCGTACAAAGAAGCCTTGGCGACGGTCCGTCAGAAGCCAAGATCCAACTTTACAACTATCTGTTACTTCACTCTTATTTTTCTTCCCTTTAAGGGGACTCTCAGGCAAAAAATGACTATTTGACTATTTTGACGAAATTTCAAAAAATACTTTTTTGCATAAAAATACTCTTTAAACTCTCCTTTTTCATCAGAAAACAACTCAAATCTCTAATGTAATACTTTATTAGTTTCTTTTATTTTTTATGTGAATACATTCGGCATCAATGGGGAACTAAATTGAAATATCTGCAGAAATTAATTGTACCCATATCCAAAGTTTAAATGCGTGAATGCACTACATTTTCAATCGATGTCCATTTTTTAAATGTTCCTTATTTATATGTCTTCAAAATTGGAAGACAGAATTTCGATATTTTTTTAGTTAAAAAATTATATTAGTTTGAACAAAAAATATTTGATTTTTATTCAGTTTTGGTCCATTTTTGCTACTTTTCACTTAAAAGTACCATAACATTTTAACGAAACAAGTTATCACATTTCTGCCACCCAATTTTAAAATCGTATATATTTTTTTTTCTTTTTTTTAAATCGGCTGAAAATTGGGTACACTTACGTACTCTGAAAGAAGTTTCCGTCTAATTTTGCAAATAAATAAACAAATTAACAATTTTTCAAATAACTTAAGGCGTTTTTTTTGTTCATTTCTTTGAGTAGTAAATTTATACAATATTTGAAATTAATTAATGAAAAAATGACGAAGTTAGCCATTTTGGCTAAGAATCCCCGTAAATGACCTTGGATAGACGAAGACCAAAAATTAAAATTTCATATATAATTTATTGAAGTTTTCAAAATTGTTAAAGTAGAGATTTAATAAAAAAATAAGTTCATAAAAATGATTTATATGTGTTCGATCTTAATATATTTATATAACGGCAAAAATTTTTGCTCGCGTGGTGACTTAAATTAAAGTAATTTTGTTATCGCAAGACCGTTAAAAAAGTATATTTCCGAAGCAATAATGACGCTTAAATGCGGTTAATGGCGTAATGATTAGAAAATAATGTAATAAGTAATTAAGATAATTTCTTTTGTCCAGGCTAAATTAAAAAGTATTTATTTGCAAATAAAATAACAAACTATTTGATATATCAATATAAATTATTGACATTTTTTTTCTTACAATAAAAAAAATCATGCTTAAAACTCAAAAGTAATTAAACTAATTATAATAGGGGGAAATTGTGTACTTTAATATAAAAAAAAGAGTGTTGAAAAAGCATAGAAGTTATCAGTGATAAATGCGACCAATTAATTAATTATAAAGGGAAATAATGACTTATATTAATGTACAATTCGAAGCGAGCCAGGCAATTAAGTGATAAAGTTATTTGGCAAATATTCGATTTAACATTATCAAATGCGGTTTTCAATATAAATGATTTTGTAATAAAAATGTTTCTCTATTTTAATTCATTTTTCAAATTATTCTCATTTACTTTTGTTTTCTTTGTAAATTGTTTCGCTAAACTTATTAAGGTGCTGCCATCTAACGTATTTCTCCGTCAATTATAAAGATGCAACTCGTTTCTGTGAAGATCTTGCTGTTAAAAAATACAAATACATCTATTAAAAAATTAATATAATTTTTTATGTAAGTATTATATTTTTTATTTAAAAAAGGATAAATTATAATAAATGAAATTTAGGTTGGAAATATTGATCTCTTTTTGTAATAAAATTGTTTTGAGTTCAAGATTAACAATTTGTTAAAAAAGATTAAAAAGTGTTGACAATAGTCATCAACATTTTCAAGTGAAAGTGCGGAGAAAAAACACGCAAGGCATCTTTTCGACAGGCGTAAGAAAAATAAATAAATCGCTCATCTCGCGGATCTGGAGCATTGTGTTGAAAAACTCTTGCCTCGTCTTAGGGCTGAAAGAAACGCAAAAAAGAAACTACGGAAAGCGATTAATATTATAGAACGACGTGGCATCGGTCGCGGCGGCAGCTGTCGTTACCCAGACGCAAGCTTGGTCGTGACTAATCCATCGCCACTCGCTACTTACCCGCGCCCAAAGCCAACCCCTCTCGGTACAATTAAGAACGGGTTACCCTAGGTTGTCATCCGACACGTAAGCGAAATCGATAGTTACGCGTGCCACGCGTGAACGACCCATTAACTGTGGCGTGAATTGTTCCACGAAATTCAAAATTTTTCTGCGAAAAAATAAACAGCGCGAAGTAAAATGACCGATTTTACAGTTGAGAAATCTCCGCCAATCGGAATTCAGTTTATATTTGGCGGAACCAATAAAAATTAGACAGTTTTGTTTACAATCTAGGACTGTTAGGTTAACAGTTCATTTTTTTCAGTGTACTTCAGTTTTGAACGGAAACCTTCGGATATACTCGGAAGGTTTCAGATATGATCGGGAATCTTCGAGCTGATTTAGGAAATCTTCGTATTATCTCGGTTTTGATCGGAAACCCTCGTAATAATTTCAGATAAGATCGGTATTTTTCAGATATATTCGGGAATCTTCATATCAATTCCAGAAATTTTCACATTACTTCGATTTTCAACGAAAACTTTTGTAAAAATGTTGGATAAAATCGGAAAACTACAAATATAATCAGGAATCTGTGATTTCATTTTAGAAATCTTCGTACTTCTTCGGTTCTGAACGGAAATCTTCGGCATAATTTCGGATACTACCGGAAAATTTTCAATATCATCGGGAATCTTCATACTTCTTCGTTTTTGAACGAAAATCTTTGACAAAATTTCAGGTAAGATTGGCAATCTTGGTTAAACTTTCGGATAAAATCAATAATCTTCGGAAACAATAGTAAATCTTCATGCAAATTTCGTATATGATCGGCATTTTTCGAATACAAAACTTTAATTGTCTTTTTCTGCAGTCTCTAATTAAATTCTGCGAGTTTCAAACAAAAGTTTTTATCTCCAAATTTTTCTCTTTTAGTTATTTACGATCACAAAAGCAACGATTCCCAGCAATTAATATGAAACGGTGAATAAATAATGGCAAAATGAAAATAATATGTGCAATTACACGGGAAAATTGTGGTTTTAAAGTCGCGTGGGAAGGCGACACCTGGTAAAGCGAATTTTAAACGTGGATAGGTAAAAAAAGGGTTAACCAAGACATCCCGAAAAAGGGGAGGACATGTGAGACAAAGACTGATGCATTTTTAATGGATGGAAGAGTTGGATCTGCTGATTTTAATGGTCGGTTGTAAGGAAAAATAAGGCTGGGTAACAATTTGGAAAGGGTGCTCTATTAATGAGCAAGCCATGGTTTTTATCGATAATTGTATGTTTGTGCATAAAATGTTATTGTCGAACTATAGTTTTACAATGCTTTTAAAATTATAATTACATAAAACTGGTTAACCTAAAACTCTAATATAACATAAAAGATGTATATAACCTAAAAATCTAATATAACCTAAAAACTGTATATAACTTAAAAATCTTATTAAAACTGAAAACTTTATATTTCCTAAAAAGTTTATGTAATTTAGAAACTTTTTATTATCTAAAAATGTTATATAACCTAAAACTGTTTGTTAACCTAAAAATGAGCATATTTTGGAGATAAAAATATAAATACAAGTTAAGATTAAAAATTAATTAAAGATTTATATTTAAAGGAAAAAACATCGCAAAATTAAAAAGCTAACATACTAAAATGTGTATTATGTGTTCCGTTTGCATTTGACATTTGATTTTCAAATAGCACATGTGCCTCGCCACCTTAAACCTTCTGTCAAACGTTCGATTCTCCTTAATGAAGCAGAGTGCATTCGATCCGATGCATAAACATACGGCCACACTGGTGAAATGCATATATATATATATATATACATGAAATTGTATTTATGGCTAATAACGATGTCAAGGAAAGGCAAAAAAGACAAATATTCATGTTCTGCGTCGCCGTTTAATTAAGAACTGTCATTTGTTTGTGCTCTTTCTTTCATTTTTCTTCATGAATATGAAATGAAGATGTCCTAATTTTATTAAAAACAGATGTGCATCTGAAAAGACAAAATTCCAACTCATTAGCTTGATCTCATATGTTTTTTAATCTAGACAAACATTTTGGCGGGAAATTTAAATTGAAAATTGCACGTAATGACAGCTTATCGATTTGTCAAAGAAAACCGCGTAGCACAAACCATTGGTCGGCATTAATATGAAACGAATTGAAAAGGATTACAAAAAAATAATTATGTTTCGACACATGTGTTCTGAATTTCGAGATCGGCGACGCAAGTGGTTGATCCATTCCAAATGACGTTTGATTGACGTTGATGGAAACACAGTGCAGCACCGATTTACCTAACTGCTACGAAGAAAGTTTCCGCTTCAGCGGCGCTCTACGAAATTCGCCCGCATGTATGTATATGTATATAGATGTATGCTTTCGACGTTGCCCACATATGGGCATAAGTACGTGCAGACGACGAGCGCTATCGATTCCCTTGTTTTTGCGTCGTATGACAACTCGTTATAGCGAGTGATCGAGTAGTACAAAATAAATATATATATTTGTATGTGTATAATATAACCAAATTTAAAAGTATTCCGAAATATCAAATCTGACAAAAGAATTTCATTTGATAATTTTTGTCTCTTCTGTTTTCACAGTTGTAAAAAGTTTCAAGGAACATACTTGACAATAGAGTATCATTTATATACGTGTATATATATAACTATTTCCCTCACTTTAAAATTTTGTTACCTGAAATTATTTTTCCACTATAAATTTTATTTGTTTTTAAGCCTAAAAATGATCAATAAATTAGTAAAACATTCATATTAGTTATAGTTAACCAAAAATATTAGTTTAAATTAATATTTTATTAAGAATTAGTTTTTAAGAAATTTATTTTACTTAATTAACCTAAAAATTAGGTTAGAATTTGATAATTCAATTTTTTGTTATTTTTATTAGTTTAGAATAGTTTTAGAATTAATTTTATTGTATTTAAATTAGTTAGTTAATCTAAAAAAAAGATTAGAATTGTTAATTTAATTGAAATTCATATTTTTACAAAAAGTTTGAACTGTCGCGAAATAATGGTGTCATTGGAACAAGGGGCTCGTGAAATGTCGGTCGAAAGCGGCCGACAACTTCGGCCTGGACCTATCCCAAATTCTCCGTTAGGCCTACGCAGCGCTGACGAAACACACCTACCCCTTCCACTGCAGCTAAACCTAACCTACCGCACCGCCCAACTCGATATAATCTTCGCGTAGGCAACTTACTAACCCAAATATTGTGATGAATGTATTCGATTATGCTATTTATCTCATAATTCATGACGAGATTCAGCTTTTTTTTATTAATAATATTATTTTTACAAAAATAGAATACAACCGAGGATTCAATTAACAAAAAAGCGCGAGATTTAAATCAATATTTTTCGCTAAAATAAATATAAAAAAATAACTTTTAAGCAAAAACTAATAATTCTTTTTCTCATTTACAGTTTGGAAGAAAATTTTTATAATTTTATTATTGCAGCGTAAAATTCCCGTTATACTTTTCCCATAATTTGCAATTACGACATCTTAATTGGTAATCACCATAAGCCATTAACGCATTCGTAAATAAATTAATTCTTAACATTAAATAAACAAAATCTTCTTGCAATATCATTTTTTTAGCCAAAAATGTTGGTAATTTTTTTGTCTTCTTCTTTCTTCGGGCTTTTGATAATTTGAGTATGGTAAAATTAAAGTGACATATGAAACGTCGGAGTTTTTCATGGCTCGATTGATATGCGTCGAGTAAGTCTAGCATCTCGTCTTCTATGCACGAAAAATACGTGCTCGCGCGCACGTGGGCCGCACTTTTAGTGCGTACGAATATGCAGGGTCATCGACACGGTACACTTTTATATATCGTTGAATATAGAAGTCTCGCTCGGCGTCGTTGCCAAAGCTTATTTTTTTATCCGTATATTTTCTCGTTCTCCAAATAATTCCCACGCGAAGCTCATTTATACGCGCCATTGTACGTGCTGCCGCTTAGTACACTAATTTCTTTATACTTCCGGTTTACACTTTGCGAAACAAAAGAGTATTAACAGTTAATAAATTTCTTCATTTATTCATGCTAATCACTTTAAACATTAATTATTGTAATTTCTTTTTCCTTCAACTTTTAAACTTTAATAAAATTAACAAGGATATTAATAAAAACAAAAATTAAAAAGTATTTTAGTTAATATAATTTTTCTAAGTTTAGTAAAAAAATTAATTTTATTAGTTTCGGTTTTCTTGATGCAAAAACTATTAAAAATCTCCGATTTCAATTTTTGTAAATCTGCACCTGAAAGTAAAAATAGTAAAATTAATAGATATTTATCAAATTAAAATGAATTACAAAAAATAATAGTTTAGCATTGTAAGAAAAATGTTATTTAATCTGTTTCGAGTTTCTTGATACAAGAACTCATAAAAAATACGAATCTCAATTTATCTTAAACTGCACCTGAAAAAGAAAGAAATAAAATGAGTTGAATAAATTTTTTGATTTTTAATACTGATGATTTTCGCTGAAATTAATGGTGAAATATAAATCATCGTACGATTAATTAACACAACGTTTAGTCATTTTTCATATTTAAGTGAGTGCATATGTATATTGCATGTTCTTCTTTGTTGAAGAGATACACATTTCAGAGACAGACGAATCGTTCTTTTGCAAATGACGCCAGACACGTGCCGCGTGTTTGATGACGCGAAAGATATAGTGCGTTCTGCCTCGACTTGCAACTCAGGAATGTTCAACTTGACTTTTGGACGACTTCGATCGATTTACATTTCAAATTTCTGAACTCACTCCTCAAATATAAACAAAGAAAAATAAAAATTTGTTGTAGCAAATATTATGCTGTACAATGTCTATACTTTTGACATATACAAAATAAAAATTGACAAATTAAATTTAACAATTAAGGTTTTTCTGTAGACGACAAATTAACAAGTTAAACAATAATCAAATTGAAAGTGCAAAATTGTTTAAAGTAGTAGTGAAATTGAAATCCCTTGTTTTTTTATATAAAAAATAACTTTACATTTCACCAATTTTTTGATGTTTTGATCATTATTATTTGAAATGTCAACATTTGAATGTGATTTGTGATTTTGAAATTTTAGTCGAATATTTAATTTTTACATAGACATTAATTATTTTAACGGATAAATAATTAATAAAAGTTAATATTTAATACAATTAGTCTTGGGTTCCGAAAAAAGGGTTGTCTGTCATAGTTAATTTTTTTTTGCTGACAATAATTTTATTATTGTAAAAAATATCTCAGCACAGAATCATCGTTAAAATGTATTTTAAAAAATCAATTATTCTCCGATATTTGAGTTTTTTTAAACAAAAGTTTTTTCAATAATTTATCTAATCATTTTCTTTGTTAAAAATATCGTAAAAGTTAATAGACATGAGATTTCATAATTTGTAAATCTAAATAATTTGCTAAAACGATCTTTTTTATAAAAAAGATGCATAATATTTAGATTAAGAGAAAAAATAGAAAATTGAGAATTTGTAATACTTGTAATCTGTCCAGTAAAACTTACAACTGCAGGACTACTTTAAAAAAGAAACAACATTTCAAAGGATGATTCCAGTTGATATTTCAACTATACGAAAAAATATATAAAAACTCATGTAACTATAGTTACTTATGTATTTTTTAAACAGAACAGAACACGACGACATTCGATTAAGTTCATTAATTTGTTTGGTTTTTCTACAATTACTTAGTTCTAAATTTTCATCTTGAAATCAAAAATTTGAAAACAAATACATTTCACAAATAATTATTGATGTAAATAAGATATAAACAAAATTATCAAATAAATGCAAAAGAAGTGATAAAATGCGAGTTTCAACAACTTTCTTAAAATTTTCCACAATAAAAAAGAACATCAATCTTTAAAATACAACTACTCCTTTAGTTTTTAATATTTTCTACTTACAATTTGTTGCACGCTTTTTTCATAATTTTCAACAATCTTTCGTAGGGGTATGAAGAATGTTCAAAAAATTAAAAAGTTACAACTCCTAACCCACAAAAATACCCGTTTAATCAAAACTTGAATTACGTAAATTACGTCATTTTCCAAAAAAAAGTAGCAATGACTTTTCTAAAATCCTTCGTATAGCTCAAAATTCACTGAAACCTTCCCTTTAGTAAATAAAATTATATTAAATGAAAATGTATGATTTTAAATGTAGTAATTTGAAGATTTAAATAATTTTTAATAACTCTTTCTCATGACTAATATTTTTGTATATAAGCGATGTTTTTGGCAAAAGTTGCGTTCAAAATTGAAGACTGACGCATTGTGCATTCGCAGCACACAATGTTGAGGAGGGTCATGGGCCTTTAGTAAGGCGATACTTTCAGGCCGAGCAGTAGACATATAAATGTTTGGTTGGCAGTCGTTGAGACGCGGCGAGGGTCACTCACCGAATATGAGCGTGGCACGCCGCGCGCGGCCTTTTTCCCTGCATGAAACCGTCCCGAACGGTTCGACGAACCGCACTCGAAAAGGAAAAAACAAGAACGAAAAACGAGAAGAGAAAAGAAAGAAAAAAAGTGGCTCGCTCGGCAGAAGCCGCATTAAACCGAATCCTGCAATTTGTAAGATTCTCCCTAATTAGTCGATGATCACTGCGCTCACTTTGACTTGCAGCATTTCAAGCGAATCGAGTGCCATTCATCTTTATACTTCGACAAAAATTGCAATCAATAATTTATATTCGCCATTTTTTTACTTATATTATTTACAGCAGATTTTTTAATTCATTTAACAAGATATGTTTATTTTAACTTTTAAATTTGCCGCCAAATTTTGGGCAGTAAATTTGAATTCATTTTTGGGAAAGTACATTTTAGATAGTGGACAATTTTAATTTTCGGTGAGAAATAATATTTTTGAAATTAGTTTTGGTTGACGAAAAATTTTTGGTTTAAAATTACGAGTGCAGTGGCTCGCAGATTGCATCGTCGAGCGGACGCAATGAAACCGGATTCAGAGCGTGTGTAAAACTTGGGCTTCGTTACTGAGCGCGAGCTGTCCAACTTTTCGTGCTTCCTCCCATTCCCCGATCGGTTCGTCGACACCGGCTGGGGACTGAGATTGAAGCCGAAGGACGGACGACCACGCTCAAGAATCTGGTCAAGTCATTGCATTCAAAGCAGAGTCAAAAAATTTTGTGTATCAAATTCTTTTGATTAATATTTATCCGTCTTAAATATTAAAAAAGTTACTTTAAAATATTGAAGAAATGTCTTAAAAATGTAAAAATATTCCGTTAAGATATTTTTTTTTACATTGAAATTGTTACCCTAAAAAAATAAAATTTTCTTAACAATTTCAAAAAGTTCTCTTAAAATATTCAAGCTACCTTAAAAATATAAAAAGTTCCTTTAAATTGCTTAAAATAGTTAAGAACAAACTTAAAATAATTTGTTTAACAGGAAAAAAAGTTAATTAATTTAAGTGTGAATAACAGTTATATTTAAAATTAATCAGATAACAACTATAAATTGTAGCAGACAGTCATAATTTTTTGAAAATGAAACATAATATCTTTAATTAATTTAATTTGTAAACCAGATAAACGAATTGTGTAATATACAGTAACAAACAATAATTTAAGCAACAATTTATTCATAAAGATAAAGTTAAAAGCAGTTATATTGAAACAATAAAAATATATAAGTGTAAATAATCCTTGAATTACATAAATTAAAAGTACTATCATATTTATTTAAAATGTTTCTTACAAAGTTTATAATTTATAAGCCGATAAATAACTTAAAACATTTATTTAAATAAGCTCTAATTAACAATTAAAATACATTTTTGTAATTAATTAATAAACAAAATTGTTTAACTTTATGTTTTTAAAATTATTTAACTACAGATAAATTTAACTATTATCTCGTCTTCTTCTTTAATTAGAATCACAAATTGTCCAGCAAACTTCTAATTGTGAACATAAAAAGTTTATTATTAATCACGATAAACTTTTGCAGAAAAAAAATCAAGTAATAATGTATTTTCTATAAGATGGCACCATCTTTTGTATTAATAATAAAGTTTAATGACTTTTACGTGTAATTTTCGCAGTTTTTTCTTTATATTCTAATTCATCAAACCATACAAAACATAATAATACACAGTTCAACTTTCATCATTTTTTATTAAATATAAAAAGGCTGCTGTTGTTGACCAAATTCGTGCTTTTCTTGTTTGATAATTAGCTAATGATTTTGTTTATTCAATTTTGCCAATGAGGAAGGAGCTTCAGATAATAGCGGTATTAACAAAAGTTAATTCAGCATTGAAAAAATAAAAGTTTTCTTACAAAAGAGCATGTAAAATTATAAATAGTGTAAAAGAAATAATTAATAACTTTTTTGTTAAATACATTTAGTTTAAGAATTTTAATCACTTTCTTTTTACGTTCTGTAATACTTAATTATATAAAAAAATGATGGAAAACGTATTTTTTTTCTCATGAATGTACTCTATAATATTTTTGTATTTTTATTTACTTTTATTTTTTTATGTTATACAATATTTAATTATAAAATGCGTCGCGATGAAAATATTAATACAAAACGTCTTCGCTGTGAAAAGCAAAATAAATATACAACAAAATATAATACTGCAAAATTTTAGTTTCGAATATAATAAGGCTTGACAAGTCACCCTACTTGTTACTCAGGAGATGAAGTACACATCGATTGAATTCTCATTTTCGTTTACTGCATCATACAAAATTCATGAATATTTAACAAACTCTCTGGTTCTAAAGAAAAGTGTCAATAAAAATTACTTTGCAAGGAAAAGGCGGAAATAACCAAACAGTTTTTATAATGCTAATGCATACAAAATCATAAAAATATTTTTCTCCAACTTGTTCGAAAAAAATTTTTTTTTACCAATATTTTAAGAGTTTCATTGATTTTATCTATAAAAAAATTCGTTTTAAATAAACTATTAATTTTTCAAGTAAGTAAATTTCTTACATAAAATTGTTTCAATTATTTTATTTTCAGGTTTACTATAATATTTTTGGAAGGAAACAAAAAAAAATTAAAATGTTCATGAAATAAGGAATTTGAAAAAGCTGCTCTGGCAGTGTCATTGACACCATATCAAACATGTAGAACATTTTGGAATATTCTTTTGACGAAATGCGTGTGGAGAAGACCATTGCCCTTGGGAATAAGCCCTTCTTCCCCAACATATATAGTCCCTCTCTTTCCTAGCCATCCGTTAACACTCAACGAGTTACTGGTTAGGCTTTGAGACCCATCAAACAGACCGGAAAATATGCACGCTGCATAATTTAGCGTAGGTACACATACTCGCATTGCATCGCGAAACTGCGTTCTCTGTCCTTTTTCATCTCTGTCAGGCTATTGTAATTGCAGGCCAAATTAACTGGATTTATGATCGATTAAATTTTTAGGGGGGAAAAATCAATTTTTACTTTTCACAAATTTATTTTTTTAATCGACAAGATTTTTTTTTCTATTCCTGTGAAATATGTAGCAAAAATGTACAAGAAACAATAATTATAAGAAAATTGTCTAATATAAATAATTTGTTTAAAAATTGAAGTGTACAAAAATATAAATAAAACTAATTTCTCTTTTGAAGTAAAATTTTGCGAACAAATGTTATCAAAATTTTCTTTCAATTGTTTTCACTTTAATGTCAGTCGGAGCGAAATTTTCGACATCCGGAAATCGCGCGCAAAAAAGCTCAACGATGTTTCAATTAAATTGTTTCCATCCGCTTCTCTTTCGCTTTTTTCGTGCGGTTTCTTTTTTCTGTGGCCAGATTTTGTCAAATATCTATTCAATGTCAACTTTTATAAGTACAAAAAAATTATTGCATTTTTTTTAAAATGTGTACAAATTTAACTCTTGAAGAAAATACATTTTTGAAGAATTAATTATTATAATTAACGTTTTTATATGCAAATTTTGATTTCATTTGTATTTCATTCATGCATAAAAGTTATAGTTATATAATATAAGCTTTGATTTCTCTAATCAATTCAAATTAATTATTAGCGGCAAAACAGTTGCGGTTAATTATATTGTGAATCCGAAACTTGTCGCAAAAAATGAAATTACTAATTTATTCAATTATTATGTAATATACGAACTACACTGTAAATAAAACAAATGTAATATGAAATTTCATACTTGCAAAAAAAAAATTAAATTTTAAATAACTATAATTTTATTACTCTGAATTTAAATTAATTCTCCAGTAAAATGCATAAAAAGTAAAACAAACAAGAAAAATGAATTTTACTATATTATTCTACTTAATAATTGATTTTCTTCTTAAATTACTTTGTTATTCATTTAACTATGTTCTAGAATTTTTTGTCTACAATTTAGTGAAAATAAATTTAAAGTTATGCATGTTTAATCAGAATATTTTGACACAATTTTCAAATAGATTTTTGTATAAGCTCAAAAAAATGTTTATTCTGTTATGGTAAACATTTTATTCGTAAATTTATTCGATAAAAATCATATAAGAATATTTTATTTTTATATTAATTTATGTTTAAAATTAAATAAACTTCTTTGAAACGTTTAAATTAATTTGAAATATTTAATTTGAAACAGTAGTATTTGTGATAATTAACATAATCATAAGATACATTTTTATTGATATTTGTTATTATTAATTATTAAAAACATTTATTGACTTAAGTCCTTTCAAATATTCAAATAAAAATAATGTAATCTTTATTTTTATTGAAAATTGATATGA
>JABFPM010001160.1:0-22088 GCA_022817325.1 Idris sp. 1 HC-2018 | reverse complement strand
ACCCCCCCCCCCCCCCCCCCAAAAAAAGAGATGGAAATGTTATGAATTCGCCTTTTTTTTAACTTTAAAAGATTCTTGACATAATACTCGATGATACTGAAAAATTATTTTCGACCAGTGAAAAGTGTCCCAAGCAGAAACGTCTTATGTCAAAATAAGTGAATGCATGCTCGAGAGGAACCACTTCAAGTGGTTACTTGTGCAATTTTTCTACACAGATGGGAAAATATGCTACGCAAACATGTCGAATCTGATTCCATTAGCATGTTTGCAATATCGTTGCTAGGTCTAAGTGATGTTTTCTGCTTTGTCATTTGAATCGTTATTCAAATAGAGCACTCAACGGTGCACCGCAACATGTAAAAACACAGTTAAAATATTAAACTTTCCTCTAAAAAATATAGATATGTCATATTTTATGTCTGTCAATGCTTTATTTCTTCTGCTTTCGATATGTTTCATATTACATGTTTTATCAATTCTTAATTTCAAACAAGAATTAAAATCTTATAAAATTATTAATGCGAAATAATTTTTAATTTATAACTAATGCATTTAAAACAATCAATTTTTTTTCTTTCATTAAAAGTAAACATTTTCATATTTTAATTACGTTGCATAGATCGAAAATTTGTTCAACCCTAAAGAAATTCAAGAAGGTGTGGACACGTGGTCAAGAAACGTCAAAACTGGTTTTTAGATTATTCTAAGATATTTCCTTCCAGGTCAGTCTACAAATGCAAACTACTTCCAGGTCAAAAACCAGACGCCACGTGTCATAACATGTTATTCAAGGGTGAATTTCAATTCCAATTTTTTTCTAACTTTAAATTGTTTTCCTTTTTTTTTTAATTTTATCATTTTATCATATACTGTTTATTTTAATATTTATTTTAATTTGGCTTTTATAAACATTGAAAACATTTATATATGAAAATAAGTTATATTTATTGGAGTAGAATTTTATAAATCGTTGCCATCATGTCACAGATAACTTGCTTGAGTTTCGATCGTGAAAAAAGGAAAAAGAAGCTGAAGCTTATATTCGGGAATAGTGATAGTAGGTACATATAACAACATGACATATCGAAGAATCAAATCTTTGTAAGGATAGAATTAAATGAAGCTGAAGTGTGTGAATTTTGCAAGTACATTTTTTGCTTAATAATTTTGCAGTTTTTTTTGTATTAATAATTATTATTAAAGTGCAACATCTTTTAATGAGAATATTTTAACAGTTGACTGTCATAAATTACCTACTTTTTAGATTAACCTAAATAATAAATTGAAATTCAAAGATGTAAATAATTTTTACACTCTAAATAATAAAGCTCTGATTAATTCAGATTTGAACAATAAATATTTCTACAAATGGTAATGAGAATTTAAATAGAATTCAAAAATAATCAATTTAAGCTTTTGATGTAAAACTTCGTTCTTTTTTTAAAAAAAAAAAAAATATCTCAAAGAGCCATTTTTATTTATATATACATCCAAAGTTTTGATCATTACTATTAAATACTATGAAAACTGAATTTAATATATGTCAAAGTAATATCAAAGTTTGATTACTCCTTTTCAATCATCTTCTCTCGTAAGAACATTGTAACTTTAATTATTCATAATTATAAACAACATCATAACTTTTCCCAATATTATATGGTCTTTATATAAAACACAAATTCGTTAATTACTTCTATTTTCTTACTGCAACAAAATGATAATTAAAATTAAACCATAATTACATAAAAATTGTTCTTTTCCCAATTAGTCACTCAATATTACCGATAATTTGAACACATTTTTTGTAATACAAATATTTGTAACAAATTACCCGATCCAAATTTTTGTAAGCAAAGTAGAACACAAACCATTAAATTGCAAATCAAAGTTCCGCCATTTTTGTATCGCCCCTAACAGATCCTCCTCCGTGTCAATATATTGATAAAAAAAATACTGTCTCCCTATTGGCCTACTGGACCTTAGGGTGACCTCCCCTCGTTGCTGACCAAGCATCGAGCGCACTCACTCCAATTTATACATTGCCTGCTTCGAGTGCACTTTAGCTTCTTCTACTTCGACATTTTTGTTCTTGTTGGAACATATTGATTGTACGAACGTGACGATGCTCTATTTATACACCAGACCGTTTCCAATTATTGGGAGACAACTTAACACTTATTCGACAAAGTTTTTTTTCAGACATGTAGGTTTTTTACACTTTTAATGAAATATAATTGAATTCGTACCCGAGTTCATTAAATCTGGAATTTCTTCGTAATTGAAAGAGGGGAATTTTTTTACACCAATTATAAAATTCTGAACAAAATTAAAAAGCACTTTGAAAACTGGTTCTCAATTTCGCAGTTGTTTTTTCACTTGTTTTTATAAATTTACGACTCACTTATATGCACACTATCGAAGTTTTTAAAATTGCACTAATCAGAAACACAATGAACTTACCTGTTGGACCACGAATTTTGGACGAAATTTGACTATTTACTTCAGTACAGTGACAGAGTTTCATCTGAGAGTTTTCGATCTGCACAATTTTAAGTCCCAAGCGTGACTGGGACCGCGTTTTCGAAGGAAGTGTGATAGGACCGAAATCTTACCTGCAGCGACCTTTGTAGATGGGGGTCAGATAGAAAAGGGTTTTGTAAAACCCTTCTCACCCTTTCAACCTCATACGCAGTACAAAATTTGCTTGCGTCTCTTATTCACACATAAACGATCGCAAAATCATATGCAAGTATTCGTGACTACCTGAGATTTTTTAGTTGAACGAAATATAATAAAGCATTGCGTGCGCTCTTGCAACAATATCAAATTCGCAAGCTTTTGTGAATCAAATTCAATGCAATAGAATCAAATCATTTCCTCTTGAGGTTTTTTTTTCATTCACTTTTAACAATGTTATCTTAATTCGCATTTTTATTACGTTGTTCTGAATAAATAACATATGCATGCTCGATAATACGTTTCAACTTCTGGTACATAATGTTCAAATAAATGAAAGTGTTTTCCATCTGATTCATGCAACAAAAGCAGTTAAATAATTTTAATAAAATTTAATCAACTATTTACTTTGCAAACGGATATTTTAAAGAAATCTACAAAAGTTCAAAAATACTGTACAGAAAGACTGGAATCTTTATTCAAAGTTAGATTTAAATATTTTTAGGGGCGATAATAAAATTATTGATAACAAAAATAATTTTCAAATAAATTTCACTTAAAAAAGAAAACATTGTGTTCCTCTTCAGCAGAGTTTGATGCAGGAAAGTTCAAATGAGAAAGGGTTGTCTATGATAATACACAGATGACGCACTTTTCAATTTGCTGAACGAAAAGCGAGGCGAATCCATTCCATCAACACCTGGACTATCCATCCATAAATCTAAATATAATTCCAATCATCTTCTATATTTCATTATCATTATTATTGCAGCATACATCAGCGTGTTTATAAATTTTCACTAATGTATTCAGCATGTTCTTCCAATTTTATGATTCTATTCAAAACTGTATCTAACTTTATATTCTGAGCAAAATTATTGATGTTATATTATAATATCGTTAAATATAATGCAAAATCGTTTGAATATAAATCGAAATAAATGATATCGTAATAATTACTATACAATTGTACTTTAATTACGATGTCAAATCGTAATATGAAAATCTGTTTTCTAAAAACTAACGTCACTTTTAGGTAAACTTGTTGTTAGTCCAGAAACCTGTTATTCAGGGCACCTGCCAGCTTTTTTCCCAAAATACTTAAAATCCGATTTCAATGGTCTCCTGAACGATCGTATTTACCAGAGTATCAGTAATAATACCTGCAGTCACTGACCTGCCCTTCATCGGCTAAATGAAAATGCTTGAATTCACCCTCTCAAGTGGATTATGCGTATTTGAGAAAAAAAAAAGTGTGTGATTGAGATACAAAGGCCTGGGGCGTTTTTGGGTGAAAACAGCTGAAAACCGACACCAAAATAAGGCGGGGAGCGAAAAAATTAGCTACAAAGAGCGCAAATAATGTAGCAAAAATAGCGACATTTGAAGCTCACCCTAAACGTTACTATTACACTCAAGGTACATAAAGATCAGATCAAATTTTAATCGCCACAATCGATCATTATTATAAGTGTTTACTTTGTTCAAGTATAACGTCAATTATGATCCAGATTTTCCTGTTTTTAGATAAAAAACAAGAAATTCTTTTTTTTTCAAATGCTCAATTACATGTAAATGTCCTTGCTTTATGCCTTTGATTTGCATTCATAAATCTCTATATTCTGAAATTTCTTAAATAAACGAATTTCATTTTGGTATGCTCTTCGGCATAATAAAATGCTGTAATGGTTTAGTCGACCTAATAAAATTGGTTGTCCTCCTGAAGACGCGTAAAACGGCCAATTTTGCAGTCAGTTTGAGTACTTGGCGAAGTACTTCAGAACGTATATAAAATATCCCAACACAAGCTCGCCCTCAAATACTCGAAACGTTTTGAATACCTTATCTCGGGTATCTGTAGAACCCTTGAATACGGACGAACACGTCCAAAAATTATCCAAAATCTTATGCCAACTCCAAAGCATCCTCGTAAGCGATCGAAATCTTCGCCGCAACTCGCGCGCACCCTTTCGGCATCTGCTGCTTTATCTTTTTGATTAGTCATTTCGGTTACGTCAGACGCGTAATCTCGCCACCTCGACGTTTTTTTCCCCCCCCATTCAACAAGATCTCATTTGTCATTTGATTTATTTTCAAGTATCTTGAAGCATTCTCCTGAAAAAATGTTTATTAATTAAACTTGTTTTTTAATTTAGAAAAAGAACTTTTTTTTCGTCGGATGAAAAAAAAGTTAATCGAAATTTGGTCGACTATTTTTCGCTCAGAGTCAACGTTATTAGGTTTTCGGAGTCTGATACGAACAATTTTTGGAAAGTAATACGGATTATCCTTGGGAAGATGATGTGCAAGGGTTCAGAAAGCCGCGAAAGAGAGAGTAGAGAAAAAAGGGGTCGCGAGTAAGCGTAATAAAAAATGCGAAGAGGATCGGCGTTCGACACTTCCCTAATCCTTTTGACAATTTTTTAACCCCATCTGTTGCAATTGGCGCATCCTTTGATACTGCAAATGTACCTACAACCCCAAAATCACGTTGAATATTGAAACGAAACGATTCTTTTTATTATAAAATTTAACGGCCATTATGACGGATTACCCGAACTTTAATGTTCAGACATTTGAAAAATCTCTGATTTATTGCATCGAGTGTAAAAATTAAGAAAACTAAAATCCGAAGGATAAATGAGAGTACATTTAAAACTCTGGCAATGAAAGTTCAATGATAAAATAAAAATTGCCATAAATACTAGAAACATTAAACTTTATTATTCAAACTTTAACATTTAAATAAAAAAAAGGGGAATGAAATATAAAAACTCACAACTATCTCTGCGAAGTAAATCCACAATTGAACCTCCGGATTCTAAAAGGGGACTTACACTCGAAAGTGAAAGTTTTGGCAAAAATGTTAGTTGACACGATACGTAAGGTTTGGATTAAAATACTATTAAAATAATAGTTCAGACAGTATAAGTGTAAGCGAGGAATTTGTTTCTTATGATCTAAAGAACATTTATATTAGATATGAATAATTTCTATATTGTAGTATTAAAAATATAAAACTTATTGTGTCACGCGTCTGTCATCGCCGGCCGCCATTTTAAAAAATTGTGTTGACAATAAATAAACGATTATATTTTTAATACTACAATACAGAAAATATTCATATTCGGCATAAATGTTCTTTAGACCATAAGGAACAACTCCCTCGCTTACCTTATACTATCTGAACTATCGTTTTAATAATATTATATAATCCAAAACTTACGTATCGTGTCAACTAACATTTTTGCCAAAACTTTCACTTTCGAGCGTAAGTCCCCTTTTAAAATCCGGAGGTTCAATTTTCAATCCTACCACTCAAATAATTGCAAAGCGTGTAAACTAATTAAGCAAACTGGTATTTAGAAGATCATTTATTTTGATCAACGCGGCCTTGGATTGTAGCTGCTTTTTTTAGAACCCCTCTACTTTTCTTTTTCAGATGCATACCTGGCGGAAAAGGATAATCTATTAACATAATTTTACATGGAGTGGCTTATTTAGCGCGAGGGTTGTTTTATGTTGTTCGCTGCCAGATGCAAAAAAGGATCACGCAAATAATAGGACGCCAGGTAGACGCCACCGAAAAAGACCCGAAGGGGGTTAATTCAAATATTTAAAGTTTTTCCCGGCCATACTTTTGCGTAACGGTCTCGTCTCATTCATTTAACATTCGACTACTTTCTTTTTTTTCTTTTCTACCTCTTGTCTCATTTTTATCTACCTACGTACATCCGCACCAAGCTATATATACCTGGTAACTTTAACCTTCCGCTGAAATGATACTAACCCTTTGGATCGCAGTTGAAGGGTCATGGCATTTTGTAATGAAATAAGCCCGGGATGCCAGTCGTTGTGTGATTTTGCGGAACATACCTAACGAGGTTTGCATACACCGGAGATACTTTCTCCAGCGGGGATTGTGTGTTACATTTTAGGAAGTCGAATTTTGATTCGCAGATAATGTGGATGAAATTCGATCAAGCAAATTGGCAAGTTTCTTCTTTTTGTTGTATCTCCAATATATTCAAAATATATTTCTGGTAAGTATACATTGAAATTATGAAGGACATTTTGTTTTTAATTTGTACATAATTTTATTTGAAATTATTTTTTGTACAGAAGAGATTATTTTAAAAGAACTTTAATTTGTATTTTACTTTGTTTCGACACAAATGGTTAAACTGTGTCGATTTTACTGAGCACAACTCTCGACCACCGCACGCTCGTGCGCAACTGTATTGACAATATAATTCTACCCTGAAACTGTCCACCTAAATTTTCTTTGTTTCACTTGTTCGAAAAAACGCAATTTTTTCTTTAACCTTTAATTGTAAAGGTATCAATATTTTTTGTAACAAAGTTTTGTTTGTTACAAAATAACTTATACGATTTTGATTTTTAAACAAAGTAGTTGTTCAGAAATATAATAAGAAAAACTGATGATAAGTTATTTCTTCTTATTTTATGTACAAAGCTCTGATTTACGAGTAACTTGACGGGTGATTTGTCTGGGGAAACTTTCGGACAGCGCACCTTATCAGCGCAGAGCAAAGTCCATTTCAAAACCCATGTCACTCTAGCCGCAAAAACGTACCGGGCAACTTTAATTTTCAAGTTCTCGCTACTGTTCCTGGTAATACTTGCCCTCGGGGGCTTCCATTTCAGAACCATTCCGCCACTCGACTGTCGAATTTATGAAATGTCTTGAAAGTAAACGTTCGCATAGGCAGAAAGAATGACAAGATAAATAATTGACCGTCGTATTATGTACAAAAGTTTTGAGTTGCCGATAATTATAGGCATTAATCGTGGCTCGAGATTTATGTAATTTTATTTGAAACATTCCTTTTGTATTTTACCAATAATAGTGTACAGAATATAATAAAAAAGAAAAAACTCAAGTTTATCATTTTTATCTATTGTTTAAATTTTGAGAAAAAAAAACAATTAAAAGTGATTTAAATTTTGTGCTTCAAACTTTTTTTTATTTTAAATAATAATTTTTTTTTTAAATGAAACTAAAGGTTTTAAATTTATAAATGTAAAAAACTATTCTAGAATTGTAGATGTATAAATTAAAAAAAAATCAGAATTAAATAAAGATGCCTACAAATTTGACATTTAGCCCATGTCAGATTTTGAATTGAACCGAAGGGTTTATCATTAATGCCTTTCAGTTGTCAATACGTCGCCTTTTTGTCTTTTGTAAATTCGAGTGCTGCCAAGTTTCCCAAATAAAGAATTGTTGAAAGTCTGTGAGAAGAATACGCGCGTCATCCCTTTCTTCATTTTGTCATCCAATACCACCCCTTTTTGAGTATCATCGGCAAAAGGGGTCCTTCAGTCAATTTTTATCGTACGTCTGCAAGTTTTGTAGAATTGGCTTCTGCCTGACCTATGCCCAATGGTCCGCGCGATTCTCACGAACTATCGTCTTCTCACAAATTTCACCCTAAAACTTCGCCGAAATCTTGCCAAAGTTTGAAATATAATACTTTCTTTGAGAAATTATGAAAAGACATCTGCAACAAAATTGACAACATTTTCTTTCTTTTTTTATGTATTAATAAAAATTTGCCGTCAATTTTGTGTTTAGTATTGATATCAGCTTTTTTATATGTAAAAAAATTACAAATAAAATTATACACGTAAAAAAAAATAGTGTAATAAATTTTGCTAATAAAGTTTTCAAATATATTATAGGTTGTTGTTATTGATAAAATGTAGGTACACAACACACAATCAAGCTCTTAAAATGTATTTAGAGAACAGTGTGTAAAGGTACGTATAGCATACTAACATCGACATATGTCAGAATCAAGCTCAACACAATGAAAAGCAAAACGCAACCCCTTTCTACTGGAAACTGTGTCAGTTTTGAGCGAAACTTAGCACGCAACACATCAGGTAAGAGTGTTCTATAATCTGATTTACACTCTAACACTCGAATAAATTGAAGTAAAGAAGTGGTTTGTTACTTCGTTTGATATATAGTGGCCTAATCTTAATAAAGAAACTACGTGATTTTGATATTGATACATAACAATAGTTCAGTATTCGACATTTTTTTATAATTAACTTAAATGGATTTGAAGGTAAATAATAATTTCTTTTTGCTTTATATATAAATTACAATTTTTTTACATCAAAATGTGGTGAAGATTTTTTCATCTGAATACAAGTCAATAGTAAATTTGAATCTTGTTCATAAATGTTAATTTATCATCTGTATATGAGTAAAAACTACGGTTTATACTCCATAAAAAGTGTTTAATTTTTAAACAAAATACCACAAATTACACGTTTTTTATTACGAATTTTGACGACATTTTTGTATCGAATTCAACTCTAAAACATTATTTTCCTCATGAAATATTTAACATGCTGTAAAATACTTGAGCAGTCTACACTGCCGACTTTCTTATAGTTATCCCAAAATTATGTTATTTTTAACTATTTATATCCTTCGCACTGAAAAAAATGTATTAAAAATTGCTCTTTGAAAGCACTGTTAAGATATCAACGTGAAATGTAAAATTTTACTGTTCATAATCGTAAAATTTCATGTTCAAATTGAACATTTAAAAGTTTTGCTTTTTAAATTAAACTAATTTACAATATCTCTAAAATTGTAGTTTATTAAAAAAATGCAAATTCTAATTCATAAACCAACAAATATTTTACATAAAATAATACTGTTTTTTAATTAGTTTTACTGGATATTTATGCAATCATATAATAATTTGATATAAAAGTATTGTCTGAAAGCAGCAAAACATGAAGACGGTCTAGATTTAAAGGACAAAGGGATTGGAAGGAGAAATCGCGAAGGAAATAAGACGAGGGTTGGCGAGTATCCGAATAACCAAAGTTTGCAGAGTAATATCGATCTGGTTTGATGTATTATAAGATGAGTCCACCCCGTTATCCTGACAGAACATCGGAATATTTTTTTTATGTATTTCAGTTTCTCCCTCACGTATAGGATAATGTTGCTTATGCATAAATGTTCGATTCTTTACAAAACTGTCTTGATAACTTTTGCTGACTTTTATTCGTTGTTATTGTGAAATAAAGTAATTTAAACCTCATATTAAAGTAAATAATTAGCTTATTAGAAGCTATTTTTTACGAGCGAAAAAGAATTATGGTCTCAAATTCTGCGTATTTAGTTATAATTTCTTATCTTCGTGCTGATAAATTGAATCAAGTCTTCCCCATTGGAAAGAAATTTATAGCAGCTCACTGTATAACATTCGAATTTTCCGTCCGGATGAAAACATATGAAAATTTGCGAGGCAAACGAAGGACGAACGAACGTTAGAAAAGCGCCCAGTCAAGGCCAATAAAAGTCTCTCTGCTACCCCAAGTCTTTTCTTCTTGCTTTACTTTTCTTGGCTGCCATCCTCTCTCCGGCAAGTGTATATTTCAATCTTTGGCGTCATCAAGCCGGAAAAAAAGAATGAACACAAGATATGAAACTTATGCATAAATACAACAGCTTTTCAATCACTTATTTTTGTCGACAACAAATGACCGCAAACAAACCCTTCTTTTTTTCAATCATAAAAAATGTTTCCTCCAACCAAAACCAAGTTTTTGACATTTTTACGCTCGTAATTTACGCAGCAAGACAATATGTTCGAATATTGGAAACACGGCAAAATGACTCCATAATGCATTTCGACTTGTGTCTGCAACCCTCGGACAAACAGAAATAAATGTCGAAAAAGATGTCTCTTTCGACTATAACTTGGGGCGTTCCTTTTTTAAACGGTGAAACAGTTGCGACCACGAATCGATGGTAACTACGCCGACCTGACTCGGGTACAGTCCAACGAAAATCTTGCTTCGAGAAAACTTCCGAGCAACAATTTTTTATCATCCCAAATGACCTGTCGCAGGCTTGTAATTTTTCAGTTGTAATATTTCCGCTTGTCGTAAAATTATTTAGCTGGATAAACTTAGTTGACTATGTGTTTGGAAAACAGGCAAATTTCGCGCGATAACTTTTGGCCGGCATTGTACGCTATTAGGATGCGCGGGTTGTTCTGGTCTTTTGCATACATTTTGAAACGTAGAACCGGCAGCGCGTCGAATATACCGGCCGGAACAAAAAGAGAACTCGAGAGAAACAAAAATATCAGCTCTCCACTTCCATTTCGCGGAAATGAAGAGACCAAATCGAAAGCCCTTGTTGTTTGTGCTATTTACAGGACTCGCTTTCTATCGTGTTGATTGATATTTTCTTCTTTGTAGAGCAAAATTTCGTTTTTCAATTAACTAGTTGGGAAATCCAAATTAGCTGTTAATTAAAAAAAAAAAAAAACTAAACCTGGCAAATTCGATTTCATCAAAAACCGATGATTTGAATGTCGAGAAATCAAGGAAAGCCAGACATTTGGGGATTTTGAAGAGGGTTATTTCTCTGTTGCTATTGGAAATATGTTATTTACGCAGGACAGGAGCTCTGTCCTTATTTACATGTGGTAAGACTCTCCTACGGGATCAAATCCCGGACCGCGCAAGGCAACCCTGATAATTCTTCCTTTGATCCAGGTCCCTCGTGATCTTGGCTGTCCCGTTCTTCTATTCAGCTACTTACAACCACATTCTATACTTTCTCGAAGAAAAGACGAAGAACAACATGTAGAGAAACAAGCAAATAGGATACGGTTTGTCCAAAATTACCCTTCTAACAAGTTTTACCATTTAAAAAAGTTACTAATACTGTTGGAACCTTTTGTCATAACCAATTTAAAACCAATTTGAAATTAAACGCCAAATTTTCAGCAAATTTCAAACAATTAACTTAAATTTTTGTAAGAAAATTTTTTGGATTGTATAGTGTGTATCTTACACGAATATTAATGTGCAAACTAAACGTGTAAACTTTAAGGTGTCTTAAGTCTGGTTTGATCTGAATTTTGGCAGAATTTCAAACCCACATCTGCTATATAGTAATGCTGCAATCTAACGAAAAGGAGAAGAGCCGATATCATCTTGTGTAAGCTTGCAAGACGACAACGGTCTTAGAAACGGTTATAGGGTGTCTTATTAATGTTTCATTAATTATTGTCAATTCAGTTCTGCTGGTTTTAAATATACCAAACGAATCAAACTACCCTTAATAAATCCAAAAAAAAATTTAAAATCCGTTATTCCTTTTTTCTTACTTTCTATTAAGTTAATTGACTCATAAGTTACCCAAAATAATGTACCTCTTTGATGATATTAAATGATACTTTTTAATTACACTGAAAAAAGTTTATTCTTGGTGAAAAATTGTAGTTTTTGTAGAAGTTTACTGTAAAATTAAACGGACACCCGTTATATGCGTCCTTATCTGGTTTGTTAGCAAGGTTCGAAAATCCGGGACGACTATCCTTGCTGGATGAATATCCCTCCGGAGATTTTCGTCCAATCAACTGGCTGGTCAGCAGGGCTATTTGGTGGGGCTCGGACGCCGAGCATTGGTCAGCCGGGGAAGCACACTGGTATTGAGCGCTTCGTTACAGGGGTTGAAAAAACCGCCCCGAACTGACCTCAAACGTCCTACCCTCATCTCCGCAAAACCAGCCTAACGTAATCCCGCCGAGCTCGGCAACGAAACACACACACAATTCGCATTACAAAAGCTTAGTATTTGTAAAATGAGCGCGCAGTAGTTTGGCTGTAAATTTTTTATACATTTACGAGTCAAACTTTGTTAAATATTAATGACAAGGCAAAAACATGTATATTCCTTTTATTTTGCAAACAATTATTCTCTGAAGTATACATCTTTCAGTTAAAATTGTATTTACAAATAAATATCATTTTTCTAGCATATCGCGTTTCTGTGTTTGGAATCTAAAGAAAGACGAGAGCCGAGGCAAAATGAGTTTCAGGTTGTAACGTAAGCTGCGATGTCAGATGTTTTCGTCAGCATTAGCAACGAATTTGTGAGCAGCGGAAACAAATACTGGAGCAAGTTGGCAGAACGCAAAACTCAAGTATATTCAACTGTCTAAGTCTAAGGGCTATTTGCATAGGCGATATTATACCTTTGCGTAGACAGACCCCTCTTTGCTGCTCCCCTTACCCCCCCTCCCCCTCCACACCTTCGCGTTGTGAGGACATCTTGGGATCTTGAGAATTGAATTAGTAGTGGTTCACCGGAGTAAGACTTGGGCTATACTCAATTTGAACTAAGATCGCGCCCGGGAATGGGCAAATTGCTAAATCAGTTTTACGTGATCACCTATTCAGAAAGTTACAAGCGATCGAACGTGAATATTTCATCTATAAGTGAAACCAAACTGCATACATTTCATGCGATCATGTGCATGAAATATGATTACCTACTTGCTTCGCAACTTTCCGGTGTTCATAAACACCGAAAAGCCATATGCAACTCCCTCCAAAAAAAAGAATGACTAAAAATTAGTTTAGGTCACAAAAATGGAGAACCTTTTGCAATTGGCTTCGATCGATTTGACGTCCCTAAACGAGCGCACAAAGCCCGTCGTCTGTTAAAGAGCGATAGAATACAGCTCATTTCGCGCGCAAAATCCAGCGTAAAATGGCCACGAGTCTGGGGTAAAGAAAAAAAAGTATGTGTTCCCTTTCGGAACATTAATTTGCCAAATGGGGCTGTCCCGGAGTCAGACAACATGGACACCAAGCCCTCCGCAAAAACCAACTAACACGCATACAAAAACACCCATTTTACACAAACATACACCCACCCACCCAGTGATCTCTACTGAGTCTAATAAAAAGCATCCCCGAGCCAAAGGTACGGTGGGGTCAGAAGTCCATTCGGAAAATGGAGGAACTTGCTCGTCCAACTAAATCTACCCCGATAACGGACTCCAATTGACAATTCCTTCCCGGTCAAATTGAACTTTTGCTCGGCAATTATCGATTATCGAGAGAGGCTTTTCGGTCAGAACGATGAACCGGACGAAATGAAATTGGTCGACAGTAGAAGCGAGCTGCGGATGTTGATGAGCGATTTTTTAAATTTTCTCAAAACAAATGGCTGAGGGACGATACTTGTGCAGCCTGTTAGCAAGATGTATGGGAGACGGCTAGTCCTGGCCAGGATTCGACTCGACTTCCGACTTTCTCGACAGAAAACATTGAGTCTGTGGGTGGTAGTGGGATTTCCCCGCGCGAGGATACTATAAATTCAAGCCCCAGCCGTTCACCCTCGGGCAGCCACCCATATCTATGGATAGTGGTCGAATATAAAAAGAGTAAGAAGCCAAGGCAAGCCGCAGTCTGACTGCTTACGCGTGCACACACAGATACAGCGAGATAAGTCGTCTTTGGTAAAATGTAAATTTCAGGGGAGAAGAGCGATATCGTTTGATGACAATCGATTTGGCATCATGAAGTGTGGGGCAATTGATGCTGAAAACACTCACAAACTGTTATGACAATGCGACGAAACTTATTTGTTACAAATTTTAAATAAATCACTTATCCAGAAAACTGAATATAAAAATAACAAAAGATTTATTATTAAAGTTTTTTTGTATTGATTGATCAGAGGATTAAATAATTCAAGCTTAAGTTTTGTTTGAAAAAAGTTCGAATATAGATGTACTTTTATGTGTTGTCCAAGAGCATCTATTTTTATTTGCTTATTTTCGAGGCAAAATATACCGGTGGAGTTTTGTTTCCAAAACAAAATTCCGTATGTTTGAAAGCAGCCCTCGCACATGTGTTTCAACATGGACACCGTGCAAGAATTATTAATGTCATGGGAATGTGACGAAACCATTGATTCAAATAAAACATGAATTTAAAAACAAATGTGGTTTTATTTGATTTTGAAAAAAAGACTTGTTTAAACAAATGAATTTACGCTTCAGAATAAAATTCTTTATACACATATTTGGGAATATCAAAAAATGTATGATAAATTACATAAGGTAAAAATGATATTGCAGTAAGCGGGTGAATCTCCGGATTTTCTTGACAGGAAATGTTATTCGGTGGCCACCTTTAGTCAATCGAATCTCACAGAGAATTTAACACCCCCCTAATACGGGAAAAAGTCGAAATTTCCAATTTTATCGAATCTCCGGTCGTCTGTTCAATCCTCGGGACATTATGTCGTCACGAAATGATGCATTGACAAAAATAACAAAAAAACAATATGATACAAATAAATCACTTTTCAATCAATTGACTTTGTTACTGGCTTTCATAATTTGAAACAAAGCGGTAATTTTTGTGTTTGAAAAAAAAGAAAAACTCAAGGAGAAGAAAAGAAAACAGTACAAATAGGGGCAGACAATTTTTCCATTTTTCTTTATATTTTCGTTTCCGTGTTTCGACTGCTAAAGGGATATTTTAGTCGCGATCATGCGGATTGTTCATCGTATACGACGAGCGCTGGCTCGTTAATAAAAATAAAGGACATAAGAATAAGGCTGAACTTTTCTTTCACAGCACGTTGTGTGTTCTCGACATACGAGGACACATGACTTTGCGATGAGACTAGACGAGAGGAGATTCGTAGTTGCGCGTTTTTCGCGGCAAACGACCCTATATCGGAAAGACATAAACGCCCGAAATCCTGGCCGTAAATTAGGATCCGACAAAATGCTAGACTCTTCGGCAATTTTTATTTCTTATCCTAGTTTCCGTAGTTGCCATATTTAACACCGAAAAGACAGGCTGAAAAACATTTCCAGTCGGCTAAGGGTATAACTAAATCAAAAATTTATCCCGCATTAATTTTACATCAAGACATTTTATACTCCGCCGAAGCATTATAGAATTTCTAATAGCTGCAAAATATTTGATGAACCACACCTATACTTACATTTAGTTAACACTTTATACGTAGGAAAAAATTATGCAATTAAAAAATAATTAATCTTTCATACAGTAAGGTTTATCTACTTTAAGCATAAAACATATTTTTAATTACCAATTCTTACAACTTTTTTTTATTTTTAATTAAAGCAACTACTTTGTCCACAAATGAAACATTGATATTCATTTTCCTAGTTTATTAAAATAAATTTAATAATTAAAAAAATTAGATATAAACTGAAGTAGATGAAACTAATAATTGATTAATTGCAATCGACAGGAATTGAATTTCATGCTCTGTTGAATATAAAAAAGGAGTGTGAAATTGTGCATGTGTTTATATTAAATAGAGAAGTTTTGCATGTGTGTATAAAAAACAGGGGTGACATGATTTCAAGAATGCAGAGCACGTTCTCAACCAATGCTGGCAGCCAGGCAGTAAAACAAATACGCCCATCCTGCGCTTGTACAGGGTGTCCTGATGTAATACGACTCTACGGAAACGTTGCTCTCCTTACCGTAGCAAACTGCACATGAGACCTTTTTGCAACTCTTTGCATTCTACGTAGCGTTGTGGATATGTGTATAAATACGCTCGTAGCATTTAAGCATCTGATCTCAGTTGTATCGGAGTAAGGTATAAAATAAACAATCAAATTATATCAATTTATATTTGCAGCAAATAGGATCATTTTAAACAAAACAAAGAAACAATGTTCCGCGTTGTGCGCTGAATATTCACGAAACATTTTGCAATACACCGAAAAATGAATAAATATATATTTGGGTAGTAGACAAAATGTGAATGATTGACCCTCTTTAAACCCCGTTTAGGCTAATAATAAAGGAAAACAAATTGTCACCATAATAAAGGATCTTCAATAAATTTGAGTTCAAAGGAGAAAAAAAATGTCGCTCAAATGCACTCTCAATGAAGGTTAACTGAATGATGGACGGATGAAAGAAGTGGCCAATGTGGGCCGGTTTCGGCATCTCATGTGACACTACGTCACAGGATACCTTTGTTTTCCTATCCCTTTGATTGAGTGCCCGAATTTCTTTCATCCCACTTCTTTTCTTCTGTCAAACCTTTCTACAAGTTAAAACTAAAATTTTATCGACGCAGTCCTTTATTTTATTTATAAAATCTTGTAACCTAAATTAAAAATATATTGACCTCATAAATACTCTTAATTTTCAAATAAAAATTCTAGAACAAACTTAAATAAAAATGTATTCAAGAAATAAGAATGAGCAATTAGTGTAGCTATTTTTATCTTGTATCCTGAAATTCTGAATAAGAATAGTGATAATGATATTCTATTATTTATTAAACTCTAAAATATTTATTATTTCAGTTTATTATTTTAAAATGAATGTATTAAAATGATGATATCATTTCAGAGTTAAGTGGCTGCACCTGAAGTGAACTCAATTCTATCGGTTTGATCTCTGATCTCAGGCCTCGATTGTTTGCACGGAAGAGGAAGATGGACCAGTTTTCACCTGATTAGGATCGTGCACTATTTTTGGTCTCGAGAATCAGGGTCACTGAGTTTTGACTCTGTAAAAAGGAAATAACCTGTTCGTTCGCGTGGCAATGGCCCGTTCAAAGATTCCAGATTCGCGCCTCGTGTCACGGCGTTGAAAACTGGTCCATCGTGATGCGAGGGGATGCTGCCTACCGGAACAATGCCCAATGTCCACTTGAGGGAAAATAAAAACCGCTAAATGGACCAAGCTTAGCCTCTGACTCGCTTTTTAAATAGGGATGCTGGGCCCGACACAAAAGTTGTTCTGGTTTTGTTACGGATGAGCTGCACGAGACTAATGCTAGTCAAAACAAGTCGCGCTTGTTCGTATAATATAACCTCATAATGTTGTTATTGATAGCCTGCGATGGTCAAATGTGAATTTACATTTTAAAAGATAAATGTGACATAATGTTGAAAATTTATTTTTTGAAACAGTTCTTGTGGACTTTATATAATAAAATGATTAGCAGAATTATTTTTTATTTGCGTTTGTTTTACAAACATGCGTATTTTATTCCGAAACAAAAACTCAAATTTATATACAAAAGTTTTTCAATTAGAAAAACTATTTGAAAATATGAAATCAAATATGAATTAGTAATATTTAGTAAAACTTAATTTTTTATATACATTTAGAAAATATTTTTTTGTGCGTGTCACGCAAGCAAAATTTTTCAATCTTGAAATCAAGAAGGTTTTTTTTCATAAAAATACATTCGTCAAAATGTATGTACTTTTGTACAATATGTTATTAATAGTCAGCTTGTAATGTTTATGTTAGTCAAATTTTACTGTATCATCTAAATCATTAAAAATAGTTCATTGTAAATAAAAAAAGGCATTTAATTTGATAGATTAAAAAAATCGAATTTTAATTTATAAAAATTGAATTTTAATTTATAAAATTTGAATTATATCTTGAAATTAATCAAAATATCAAACAAAAAAAATACGTACAATATTTCGAATAATCAGCAGGGTAAATTATGACAAAATAATTCCAAGTTAAACTTTGAGATTGTATAATTTGTATATTAATAAATATTTTCAATTCATTTTTACGACAATGATGAAATAAAACGAGATTACACAAACAGTGAAACTATCACATATTATCTCATAATGCGGGGTAATTTGTGATACCTCAAATAATCATGGAATTTATTAAAATAAGTTTATAAAAATAAATGTAATATATTCAATAAATTATTGACATCTGAAAATTAATGGCAAAACTAATTAATCATGATTATTTTTTAAATAGAAGAGATAATTCTATGACTGCGTTTTTTACAAATTTCCTAGCCTATAAATTGTTTGACGTTTTTAATGTGAGTTTCAAATATATTTATACCATAAGAACGAGGTTTTTATAGTAAAACATTATTTCTAAGATTAAAATCTAACTTAAAATTGAGGTTTCATTAAATTTATATGTTAATTTAAACTCTCGATATTATAATTATAACCCATGTCCAAAAATCACATTTACCTCGTGCTTGACAAAATCTATAAGGTAATTGTGATCTCGATGTAATTATTTATAAGTATTATTCGATACCTCAATACATTAATGAAACATCAATCCAATAATAAATAAACTATTAAGTAATTGTATTGGAGTGTAAAGTAACTTCGTTTTATAAAAAAGACCTTTGATAACCCAAATTTGGTGCAGTATATATATTTTTTTTATAATTGAAATGAATGATTTAAGATCTTAAAAGAAAAAAAAATTCTTATTATTGTAAATAATAATGTTTATTTATTTGAAATAATTGTTTAATTCAAAACTTGTTTAATTTTAAATATCAAAAAATATCAAAAAGTATCGCAATTGCCTGAGTTGACCCTAATTCATTTGCAACAGGTGTAATATGCATTTTGACAGATAATTATTGTTTTTCACGTGTGTTATTGAATAATCTAAAGCTATGTATAAATGGTATTCCTTAAAAACAATGAGACTTGAAAAAACAAAAAAGTAATTAAAGATGTAAAGGCTTATTTATGTATATATTGTTAATACATAACAACTTTTTTAATGTTTTCTACTGCAGTAATCACTAAAATGTAGGCAGAAGAAGTTAATAATAATGATTATTTAAACCTAAAAACATAATATTGGTAAAATATTCAGCAATACAGGTATATATATCATGAAATCAATATTTTGTGAACCTATTATCTTTTTTAAGAATTGAATTAATTATCACAACCCCGTGGGAACACAACGTTTGGTGAACGTTTGTCGAACGTACGAATAAACGTTGCACAAAAGTTTGTGAAACGTACAATTGTCCGCTTTCTAGGGATGTAGAAAGTTTATAAGATGTTATTGAGAAGTTTATTTAATGTCTGAAAAACGTTTGAAACGTTCATAAAACCTTCAGGGAACGTTTACTAGAAGTTTATTAAAAGTTAAGGTTTTATGAATGTTTCAAACGTTTTTCAGACATTAAATGAACTTCTCAATAACATCTTATAAACTTCCTACATCTTTAGAAAGCGGACAATTGTACGTTTCACAAACTTCCGTGCAACGTTCATTCGTACGTTTGACAAACGTTCAGCAAACGTTGTGTTCCCACGGGGAAGTGATTGATTTGAGTCGTTATCTAAAAAAATAGAAAATACTTAGATAATAATTTAATTAACCAAAGTGTTAGTCTAAAAAAAAGTTATATTACAATAAAATTTTGAACTACAAATATATAAAGTCAATTTTTTTATAATGAATTATTAAACTCAAATAACTACAAATTAAAATTTTGTCAGCTTTCATTTTTTCACTCGCAATATAACCAAAACAATTGAATCGAACATTCATTTGATTTTTGTCAACAATTAAATAAACATAAAATCATGTGTTTGTAAAATATTCAATAAATTTTGAAACAAATTATAAATATATAGAAAAAAACAAAATTAGAAAGTTCACATTTATTGTGCACTATTACTAATTTTTTTTATTGTTTAATTGGACTTCAATTACTATTTTGAAAATTATCACTAAAAAGTATTTATGAATCTGTATTCAATTTCTATTTTTTTTTCTAGTAAAAATATTATTTTATATAGAAATTCTATTGAAATAAGAATTCAATTAATAATAGTTTTAAAAATGTAATTAAAAAAAATATTTTAAATGACAAAAATTGTACAGCAAATTATTAACATAAATTCCCATGACAACAATTAAGTCTAAAAGTTGCTTTGAAGAAATTAAAATAATTTGTCAGAATATGTATATTTTTTATTTTGGAAATCTACTATTGCATACAGAGTCATCTGTGTTTGATAAAGCTAATCAACGTCAATCTATTATTTAACACAATCGTATTTATAGTGTGGACTGTAGACAGTCAATTCCTAACTTATCATTCACATAGTTCTGTGTGCTTGATATTTTGCTTGATATTTATATTACATTACGTAAATATAAATTTTAAACCTAAAATTGTAACACCTGTCATACATTATTTTAGCAATAAAAAAATGCTTAGAGAGAAGAATCGAACTCGTATTTTGATGCTTCTTTAGCAAACACATTCACCATAAGACCACCATGGATGATTCAAAATATTGATTTTGTAATTATGAACTGTCGCTATCTATGGGTAAACTTGCCAGACATAATTTTAGATTATCGACAACAGATTTTGTTGTCGGTAAAAAAGAAATACGCAAAATATAGTACCATACCTTAGGAAAAGTAGTTCTTCAAAAAATGTATAGTTAATGTATGGCAAAAATAATCAGCATGCAGTCGATAAATTATCGCACATTGATGTTTTCTTTATTGACTATAGAAAGCGGTAATGATACTCCTTGTTTATTATTAATAAAATTGAATTTTCAAATTTTTTGCGAAAATTCATGTACAGTTAGGGAAATTAATGCCTGGTCCAACCTAGCATGTAACTAGCATGTAAGTTGGACTAGGCATTAACGCGATGACGAAAGGAAATTCTCTGTCTCTCTCTTATTTTTAGTGATATTTGAAATTATTTGATTGCTTTAATTAATTTTTAAAAAACAGCCATGTACCGGTGTTGACTAGAGATGGGAGAACTTTATTAACTAAAAACAATGAAAAATATAAAACTTACGAAACTATTCACGTAATTTATTATATTATTGTACAAATTTGCTTCCGCAGTTTTTTTACTAAAATTTAGGCTTTATTCTGAAAAAGTTATAATATACTTATGATTCGAAGTACTGTCCGTCGCTTTCTACTACTTTTGTCCATTTTTCTGGCAATTGTCGGATTCCGTTTCGAAAAAATGATGCATCTTTTGAGGCGATCCACAAATCGATCCAATTTTTAACTTTTTCAGAGGTTCGGAAGTGTTGTTCAGCCAGGCCATGTGCCATCGATCGAAACAAATGGTAGTCGGAAAGAGCAATGCCTGGAGAGTACAGCGGATGGGGGTAAGACTTCCCATTTCAGCGTATTCTTAACGGGTTTTGCCACATGTGGACGTGCATTGTCATGTTGGAGGATAACTTTGTCGTGTCTCTTTTGGTACTGTGGCCGCTTTTCCTTCAGTGCTCAGCTTAAAGTGATGCCAAAAGGAAATTCTCTGTCTCTCTCACATTTTTAGAGATATATTGTAAATTATTTGATTGTTTTAATTAATTTTAAAAAAAACAGCCATGTACCGGTGTTGACTATAGATGGGAGAATTTTTTAAATTAAAAAACAATAAAAAATATAAAAAATTACGAAAGTAGTTTCAAAAGTACGATAATTTTTCGTACTTTTGACACTATTCACAGAAAATGAGAGAGACGGAAAATTTCCTTTCGGCATCGCGTTAAACGTATCAATTACGTTCGATATCTATCCCTTGTGATGATTTCACTTGGTTTTAATAATTCATAATATATCACACCGAGCTGGTCCCACCAAATGCAGAGCATAACTTTTTCACCATAAATATTCGGTCTGGCTGTCGACGTTGAGACATGTCCAGGCATTCCCCATGATTTTCTGCGCTTCGGATTATCATAGTGAACCCATTTTTCGTCGCCGGTAACAATGTGATG
>JABFPM010001159.1:1472-22107 GCA_022817325.1 Idris sp. 1 HC-2018 | reverse complement strand
ACCTGTAGTTAAGAGAGATAAATTTCTTAAAATTACAAAATCAACTGTTCTTACATCAACTGTAAATATAATAAAAGATTTAGCTACTTCTGTTTTAGTAGGCTTCCAAGATCTGGGTTTTCTTGCAATTAAAGTTGGTTGAAATAAATGTGGCAGCAATAGTAAAGCTAATTCTCGATTTAGAATTTCTAAATTTATTAATTAAAATTTAAAAAAACTTAAACAAAAATGAAATACAAAATAAGCACATTAACTAAATATGTTATCATACATTAACAGAAGAATAAAATATAGAATATTCAATTATATATTTAAATGCGTATTGTAAACTGAAGAAAACCATAACAGCTATACTTTTTTATGAATAAATTATCCAAATTATCATATTACGTCTTTATTTTTTTAATTTATCATTTTTTTAAATTCATCAGTTATATTTGTATAAAAATTTATAAGTAAATTTTGACAAAATTTATACTTTTAATAAACTTAACATATATTTAATTTAAATAAACTTATTGCCTTTTAATTCTAATAAATCTAATAAAAGTGAGTTTTTTGCGCCTTTGTTCTTTTTCACGTATGCCAAAATAATACTTGTAACTTTCTGCCATTTACCAGCAAATTTATTTTGATCTGTTATGTTCATCAGCTTATAATCGATGGCCAACTATAAATAATAAAAATTTTATTTGACGTTAAATATCAATATTAAACTTATACATAAGTTATTATATATATACATAAGTTAATAATTTTAAAAAATTCTAAAATGATTTAAATGTAAATGGAAGTACACTTCATAATTATTTATTACCAGTTCAATTCTAATATCATTTTTTAAAAACAAAAATTGTTCATAGTATTGTGAAATTGTCAAATTTTTGTCGAATCATACAGTTTTCAGCATTGGATCATTGGGAAACATTTGCATTAATTGCGTTAAAGTCTCGTCATGTTGTTCAACTTGCTGTAGTTCCATCGGGACTGTTGATACTTTTAAATATCTTTTTGTATTTGTATATTTATGATACAATTTTCCACGCTTATTTGTAAGAGTTTTTGATTCTTACGGAGTATAGTAAATTTCTGGATCCTCTTTAAACAAATGTCTTATTTCTTTGGTCTAAAAAGTAAAACTTTTACTGTTGAATCTAAAATGTATAAATAAAAATTTAATAATTTAAAATTGCACAATTTAAATTAATTTTTTAAAGTAAATTTTTTAATCTACATTTTCCTTTGTCGAATAAATAATTAACAACTATTTTGCATAATTTATCCCTATCTGTGTCTGTAAGAACAGGAAGAGCCAACAATGTTTTGCCAATCGCAGATGAAGAAAGCAAATATCGCAGTGTCCAAAAATAACAGTAATAAAAATACAAATCTACTAAGCACCTTATGATACATAAATATATATATTTTATGAAATGTATTTTATACTTGTATTTTATAAAATTACCTGCCCACAATGCATAGAACTTATTGAAGAAGGAATCGAGTAATCGAGCTCAGAATTTTGAATTTCTGCTGGCTGAGTATTTTCAGTGAAATTGGAATTCGAAGTTGGTGAATAATCTATCTCGAATAAATCTTCAAATTCGTCGTTTTCGATTTTACGTATGTGCTTAAAAAGCCTACTTAGCATATTTTCTTATTTTAATAATATGCTTCTGCATTTAAAGTAGTTATGTCGTTCAGTTACGTAAGGTCAATTTTTATTGAAACTTAATGTTTTATATTAATAAAACATTACTTGACATGATTGTGTCAGGCGACTGAGTCGTGCGGACAAAATTTAACCTCAAACATGGAAAACACATGACTGACCAGTGTGAGCACATGGACTAGCCGTTTGGCTGATACGCAGCTGAGTCGTGTTCCAATCAGTAACAGAAGTTTTTGATTCTTTACGATTTATTCGTCATGTTCTTACAATGATAAGAACATTATTTTAATTGCAATTTGTCTTTTTTTGTTATTTTTGTTCTTATAGTTAAAGATAAGAATATTTATTTTGAAGTTGTAATTTATTTTAATATTTTCTTTCATAATTTTTTTTTATTTTTTATTTTTTATTTTTAATTATAATAATTCGAAATTTATATTTATTTTAATAAAAATTTAAATTTTAATACAAATAAATAAATTTATTGAAATTTAAAATTCCGGTCCGGATTCTGGCTCGGACTCCGATCCGGGATTTGGGCCGGATTTGTTAAGCAGGGTTTACATGCTTGTATGAATTTTTTATCAAAACACACATAACTTTAGTATCCCCACGTGTTTGCTATAAAAATTTTTATGCGATCGTAAAATTTTTCATTATTAGTTTTAATTTCAAACTTTATACTTAGTACTTCACTGATGCGCACGTGAAACATTGTTAAAAGAGTTATTACTCAGTAAAACGAAAAAACATGACCGAAAAATTAAATAATATTGACCAGAAGTATAGCTCATAGGGTCAGGCGGGGTAAAAATGATCAGTGCTAAAAACAAGAAAAAAGTGATGAATAAGAATAATTTATACAAAAAAAAACAACATAAAATTATAATTTGATATACTCATATTAGATGAACAGAATTTTTTTCTACAGAAAACAACTATTATTGCGTTATAAATATTTTAAAATTAGTTAAGAATTTTTATTTTTGTAAACTCATGTAAATTATGACATATTTTGTCAACATAATTTGTTATCGCTCAATTGTTATAAGCTTTGTAAAATATTTGTTTTTGAAAACTTGAAATCATAAAAGTGGAGTGTGATTTTGAAATTGTTTGTGTACGACTTTAGTAAAAATCATATATTGAAGATATGGCTTGTATTGGAAGGAAGTGTTCAGGCCTTTTACGAGAAAAATTTTATCTTGGCCATAGATAGTTTTCTTAGAATTTAAAACATTAAATTATAATGTGGTAAACTAGTTAACCTTATGTATGATAAGAAAATGGGGCCTACATAAAAAAATTTAAATAGACCACTATGTGGTCATAATATAGTTATTTTTCAACATAAAAGTCAACTAGATGTTTTCGAACAATACAAGTTGAAAGTTGAAAAACATTTTTGAAGAGAGTGAAATTAAGCAGTACAGTAAATAGTTAAATGTGATCTTATTTTGTTTCCGATCTTGACTTTTTTTAATTTCTTTTAGTTTTAAATTGACAATTTCTTTTAAAATCGAAATCTCGATCTTAATTTTAAATAATTTTAAATCGTCGAGTAAGAAATATAACAATAAAACATTCTTTTGTAGTAACAGAGTGGTATGAAATACAATAAGACTTATCATATATTTCTTCAGTATATCATATCAAAATGAATGAATTGCATTTGAAAATACAAAATAATTTCAAGATCGTGATCAACAAATTACGAGTGACTCAGCTTACAGGTATTTCAAATAATAAAGAATTTGCTTTTGAAATGTATACTCCCTTGATTCAGTGTCTCGCCAACATCGCGATAAGAACATCACGACAGATGGTAATAGCGCGTGTATCTGCCACTGAAAGAAAGGCATAGGCAACTGAGGATTCGGAGAATCTCATGCAGCGTGGCCGATTTTGCGAAGATCATTTTACGATCGGCACAACAAACAATGGGGATCAGTGAGATGCAAAATAACGAAGGGTGTCGAGGACACAAGCCCTTGCTTGTCATAGACTAGCTGATAAACATCAGTAATTTTTCTGAGGTTATGTACTCAAAGATTCGAGGTAATTAACCAAAATGTGCTCAGAACATTTGTTCATAATTTTCCGCTTATAAAGTTATCACATTTATCTCGGTCGTATTATTGATTTATCAGAAGATTTGTTGCGGTCCAATTGTTCAAATAAGAATTCATATATACACTTCATTTAGGTAAATCCCATAAAACTCGATAGGTGATATAAAATATAAACTATTACTTTCGCTCATTTATAGTTCAGGAATTGTACAGTGAACAATTACTATCAATTTTAAAGTCCATAAAAGGTAGCTGATTCGCTTACAAAAGATTTTTATCAGTTTTTCTTTGTTTTTTAACTGAGTTCTTGGAACATTATCCACTTGTTATGATTATGATTTACAATTGTTTTATTAAAAATATGATTCATATATCATAATAAGTAAATTTGAAAAATCGGGTTAATTTATTGCATCTCGTTCTTTCTTGCAAAATTTTATTAAAAATATTCCAAATGACACTGATACATTCGAAACTCCCGACAGCGGTCGGTTCGGCGCTCGACCGCTATCTCGAAATAGTTGTGGAGAGGATTGCAGGCGATTCAGCGCAGAGGTAGACAGGGCCGTATATGATTGTAAATACACCCCTTTGTTTAAAACTATAGAATATATATTTTATTAACAGATAATTTATCCAATGAAAAACTAAAAGTCAATTAAATAAATATTTATTATTATCAACGTTTATTATAGCATATTTTAAATTAAAATACAAATCTTTAAAATTTCGTAATATATTAAAATCTTGTAATATTTTAAACAATATTGAATTTAGCATATCAAAAAGAAATAAAATTAAGAACTTGCAAAATTTTTAACTTCAATATGATCGCGCATAGCACATAATTGCATGAGAAAAGTAACTTCAATGTCTTCTTCTTTTTGAAAGTAACACAATGCTTTACTTATACCATCGTACGCTTCTTGATCGCTCACGTTTCCAAATTGCAGTGGATCTTTTTTTTCTATCCTTTGCGAAACCATCGTATTTATAGGTACAACATTTTTTTCTACAACATTGTCTAATAATTCGTTGTCAGAAAGAGGTTCCCAACCAGAATCATCTTCCTGAGTATTTACATCATCAGTCCAAGATTCAGTTTGATGTAAATCCAGATTCCGTAACAAATCATTTTGACTAACTATCTCGGCGAGTTCATCTGGTGAAAACCCAACAGAATCCGATTCTAATTGATCCATTGGGTTTGAGAACAGGTCGCAATTTTCTCCTAACAATGGTTTCCAAACTTTGTGTAAGGTAGATTCTTTTATTTGAGCCCACGCGTCACTTATCAGAGTACAACAATCTTTTAGATTGTAAATTTTCAAAAAATCTTCAACTTCCTAATATTTCTCTTCAGCAAAAAGCAACTTTCTCAAGAATGCTTTTTTGTATAATTTTTTAGCTGTTGAAATTGCTCCCTGGTCCATGGGCTGGATGATGGCAGTCGTATTAGGTGGTAAATAAATAACTTCGACATTTGGGTTTACTTTATTCAGCTCATCAGCAGGTGGATGTAATGGAGCATTGTCCATTAAAAGCAAAATTTTCCCTTTAATATCTTTCTTTTTTTGATATTCCATAGCATAAGGAATAAAATCGTTAACAAACCTATGAATAAATGAAAAATAATGCAAAAAATGAAAAAAATATTCTGTAAAATATTTCGTTAAAATATGTTTTTTTACCAATTCATAAATACGGTTCTGTCTATCCAAGAATTTTTTTGGGTTTTATAATCAACAGGTAAATCGACCATACTGGAAAAACATCTGGGTTTCTTTGCTTTGCCTATTACACATAAACGAATCATGTTGGTCCCTGTAGCATTACTGCAGAAAAGTGCCGACAACCTGTCTTTTCGATCTTTTCTACCGGAAGCTGTCCGTTCGTTAGATGATGCAAGTGTTTTTGAAGGAAGGGATTTCCAGTTAAAACCAAATTTGTCTGAATTATACAAATTTTCATAAAAGATATTGTCTTTTTGCAATTTTGCCAACAAAATATTCTGAAAATCAGTTGCAGAAGTTGAATCATTCGACAAAAGTTCTCCTTTCATAGTAAGAACCTGAATCCCGTGTCGTTTTTTGAATTTTTCCAGCCATCCAATACTAGCCTAAACTTATAAAAATAAATATATCCTGTCTATAATTACGGTAATAAAAATTAGATATAAGTGTATTTAAAAATTAAAAAATAAAAGTCTTCCACATATATTTGACATTTTTAAATATAGTGATTTTTATACGTTTTAATAAAAAAAAAATAAAAATAGAATAACAATTTTATGTAAATATTAAGCAATAATTAACAAAAATTAAATGAATAAAAAAATGCATTTACAAACTTTGAAATCTGGCTCTAAACCTATTTCTTCGTTCAAAATTAAGGCTTTTTCTTGAAGCAATGGACCAGTTATTGGATGCCCAAGTTCTCGTTGCTGACTAAACCATGCAATCAAAGCTTCTTCCAATTGGTTGTTTGATGCAGACAACTTTGCTTTTTTAGATTTAAACTGATCATCACATGCAACTGACACAATGTCTGGGACATTCTTTAAAATGTCATTTAAACATGTTTTAGAAATGTTGTACTTTTCTTTTAATTCTTCTTTTGACACTCCATCTTCAAATTTCTGGGCTATTTCTACTTTTTGTTGAAGTTATTGCATCAAAATAAAAACAGTTCTATTATGTATGATACGCTAAGCATTGAAGGATTAAATCAGAAAGAATAAGAAATTTGTTCGGAAAATTTGTTTAAATGCGTAAACACTATAAGCTAGAAACCTGTCTGAGCCGGAAAAATCTTACAGTCTTTATGTTCCCAGCTTAGACAGGTTTTACCACATATATCTTTCGATTATCAAATATATTTTGTTTCTTGTAATCTAGAAAGATATTCAACACAAAAAAACAAAGCACAAAAGCTTTTGCTGGACAAAAAGTGCCTTCTGGCTCTGTCGGTTAATGTTCTTTTGAAGGCTTGGTTTTATTGTCGATAACGTTGTATAAATAATGCTACATAGCATAAATTTAATTATTTTGTTTATTTTCAAAAGTTAAACTTAGTTACACTCTCAAAAATTATTCACTTGCCTCATACTGACAGTCCGATTGCTGACAAGTCTGATTGCTTTCATAAATTTCCACGCATCAAAATAAGATTCCAGACCAATTTTATACTAATTTTGTTCAAACATAATTTCATTTTTATTGTCAAGCACAGACTCCACTTGCGTTACTTAGAATTCCACTTACAATGTGTTTGAATAGAATGTCCACCTGCAGCGAGTAGAATCCGATTGAATTCATTCTTTTTGAGAGTGTACTACTATTAAATATTTGGAATTAAATTACTTTTTCCGACGTTAAAATTGTTGTTTTAAATTCTATTGATATGAATATAAAAAAAATTAAGTTCACGGGGATTTGTATTAAAAGCCTTTAATGAATAAAGTGCAGCCATATATAGAAAAATAATGGAGATGCGACCAATACGGACACCCATTATTATTCAAATATTAATTTTTTGTTCAAAAGTAATTATGATTTGTAATGTATTTTTAATTTTGTTATTATTTGAAAGGTTTGAATGATACATATAATAATAACGAAATTATTATCATACTTAAAAAAGACATGGTTTCGACCTAATATTTTCGATCAACGCTTACTGAGTAAAACATGTTTTAGATAATCAAAATTCAAAGCGAAAAATGTAATATATTGATTTTAATCTGGAGAAATGATTGCACTCGTAAAATTTTTCAAAATACTTGAATTTCAATAGGCCGTGCCCAAGGTTAAATGTAGGTAAAACTGGATAAATTTGGGAAGCCCTTGAAGGACATTTATGTGGAAACAACATATTTGAAAACTGGGGCCATCCGATTGATGTAAACTTTGCGAGTACAAATGTAAAAAGTTACCCAAAAATGGGGTATTTGGACCCCCCGGGAGCCTAAACTATTTAAAAAGTTACTAAAACTATGTAGCCTCACCTTTTCTCATCGGAAACTTTGTATTTAAGAGCAGCTGGCCAAACAAATTTTTAATAATATTTAATACTGATTAATAACAATAAACACATTTATTAACAGCGGTTTTGGCAGCTGCAATGTGTCAAAATGAGTTTTTGAACTCAACATCGTGTTTAGCGACCTCGAAAACCCATAGAAACCATGCATATCTCATTTTTAGTTGTAATATTATGATGCAATGATAAAAAGTACGCTCAACACCTCAAATTTTTCAATCAGAAAACATTTGTTTATGTATTGACTCAATCAGACTCAATACATTTTCTGTATATGATCGAATATGATCAAACAAAGTTGTATTGAGTCTGATTGAGTATGCTCAATTTTCTTATCTTATCAGACTCAATTGTATAAAATTTAGTCAAAATTCAGGTCTAATTTGATCTGATCAGACTTGACTGATCAATTATACAACTTTTTGTAAAATTTTACAAATGTTTTAAATTCAGAACTATTCTCAGGGGGTTGTCCATAAACTACGTCACGCTGTGCAAGCAGGATAAATATATGATTTTCCACGAAGCAGAAAAAGATACGACTATCAAATAGCGTGACGTAGTTTATGGACAGCCCCCAGGTCTGATTAGATCTGGATTTTTTTACCCAAGTTACTCCTAAGAATTAAAATTGAAATGGAAAATCATTGTAGTATTATTTTTTAGTTCCTGGACATCAATACATGTCGACATTTTTAAAATTAGCTGAATGCGCTGCCACATTTTAATTTAAAAGTTAGTATTTTAATTATAAAAAATATATATAATATTGATTATAATTATTTCACAACGTAGTTTGAAATATTTTGAAACAAGAAACTTCATTCCATTTACAATTAGTACGTGTTTTGATAACTTTTACTACTAAAACTAGCGTGAAGTGTTACTTCTTGTTGCAAAATTTACGTTTTTTGGTGTCGCGCACTGAAATCTAGACCTAATAGACCACACATTGGTGACGAGTTTTAAAATGCTACAATTTAACTTATATTGTATGAGTAGCTTAAAATTTGAAAACAAATTATTTTGGCACAGTTTAATATTAAATTACAGAGAATGGTAAACTAAATAGCATAAAATTAAGTCTTTAATTATTTTAATATTTATGAAAGAAAGATACTCTTGCTTTTACTGTTATGAAAAATGGATGCATAAATTCGTCAATTATTTGTGAACTCTCATCAAAAAGTTTATTAGAGACTGCAAAACATACTCTAAGTATTTGACCAAAGTTTCGAGATAATATCACCGGTGATTCCTCGCTGTTTATGTTCAGGTCGATGCTGCATGTCACTTAGCAACAAATTGTCACCAGTGCAAATGGCTATTGCTTGAGACCCAGCTGCATAAATTTTTACTTAAGGTTGTTACGGCTCTTACCTGCTCAAGAATTCCTGCTGAGCCCAATCCTAAGCCGTTGCTATACTGTCTTCTCTATCGCAAATGGTCGAGCTGAACCACTGAATCTACTACTCAAAATTAATGAAATAACGGTTTTGACGAGAAAATTGCTGAAGATTAAGCCGATAAGTCATGATTTTTTTTCTTTTATACTAATAATTTTATTTAAATTTAAAAATTCACTTTTTCTTTAAATCAGAAAATGCCGCACTATTTGGAGCCAAGGATAAAAAATAAAACCAAAATAAAAAAAAGGCATCCCAAGGAAACCTTTTAACGAAAAATAACGAGTTTTTCTCCTAACTAAAAAAAGTTTTATTACAAAAAATTAAATTACAGCGAAAAATAGCATATTTTGAGCCCTCTAAATGGGTTATACTATCTACCTACTCATTTTTAATAAGAGTTCTTTAAATTATTTTCAAAATATTAGAAGATTTTCGGTGAGCTAAACAAGAACACTCATGAATATTTTATGAAAATAACAATCTTAATTCTGTAAACAAATGACACAGTCATTTTACACCGAATACGTGATTTTACTGAAAAAATATTATAATTTAACAGAAAAAATGAGACTTCACATATCTCCCTACAATGATGTTTATTAAAATTTAAAAATTGAATAACAAAACTTCGAAAAATTCCACTTTAATTAAATTCAATTTAAGACAAAAGAAGACGGCTTTTATCTACAAACTCACTCCAACTTCCCTTTATGAATATGCTGTCAGTTTAGAGGTAACTAAACAAGTTAAAGTTGATTTTTAATGTAAAAAAATTTTTTTGATGTAGTTTACATAACAGACACTCTTAAATTTTATATAATTTTACAAATTGTTCTAAGAGTGAACCTGATCTAGATATCGTAGCATCTCTGAGTAGTCATTGCGTACTATTCTGAATTGCAACGCGCTATGCTCAAACATTATCGCATATTACTACGTGTATAATGAAAACTAAACTAATTGAAAAAAATATTGCATTCTTATCTATTTAAATCAAAAAGTATAAAAAAGAAATTTGTAAAAAGAAATCATTTAGCAGACAGACAGCAGGAAAAATGTTTGCAATCTCGCTTTTATTAATTAGTAACCTAATTGTTCCTAATATTAAAATTGCACTTTTTCAACTTACATTCTTGCATATACAAATATATTGACGTCCTCTGAAACAGTTTGCAACATTTTAATTGTGAATGAATCTTTTTTTCTCATTCAGATCTGCAAAAACAAGCTCACGCCAGTAACTGCAATATTTTTAATGAGCCTTTTAGCAACCTCGGTAACACATTAAAATGACGTTGCATATCAAATTCAGCTTGTTAAGAGCAACGACGAATCTGAAATTAAAACGCAGAGGTTCATAACAGTTGCACGTGTTAGATCGCAGTGCTTTTGAAACAGAGGAAAATGTTATTAATAGTTTGCTCCAGACGCAAAAAAAATGAGCCGAGAAAGGTTACTGCGAATGAAAGGTTTTGAGTGCACGATAGTTTTAGCAGTATTATTAATTGCTAGAAGTTTAACGTTTAACATATATTGTCATAAATAAAAAAACATAATGGTCATAAGAAATAGCGGAAGACGTTAAGTCAAGATAGCAACGCATTTATTAAAATATTAGTAGGTGGCATTTTAAATTAAGTTTCTAAGAAAAAAAGTAGTTTGATTTAAAACACAGTAACAATCGATGTTGGCCTGTAAATTTCAAACGGCTGTATCTCATCGGAATTGTCTGTTTTCCTTTCTCTCCTTTTTCTTAATTTTTCGAGAACGAGTTTCTGTGTGCGATGGCTTGAGATCGAAACATCCGCAGAGCCATTTTATCTTGATCCTCGAGGGTCTAATTAAAAGAAATTACAACGATCGCAAGGATGACCGCGTAATATATAAGATACCTTTTTCTCTCGCTTTATATATCTCTTCATTCTCTTATTTTATACTTTCATGCTTGTTTTCCTTCGTCGTAACAACTCTTTAAATCCCATTAAACTTTGTGTCCAAATGACTATGCCATCACACGATTAACTTTTCAGTCGAATTTGTTGGAGTCATTAATAATGTTCATAATACGCTTGCTAAAGTATCAATGTACCACGTAGAGAAATACTATGCTAATTATATTCCATGATGTCGTAAAAATGGCTAAGTATGAATGCGTTTTGAAGAATGTCAAGTCAGAGAAAATAATTTAACATCCCGTTAATATCATAGCGAATTTATAGACCATCATTTTTTCTAATTAAACAAATTTTTCATGCTAAGTAAGTGCTCATTCAAACTTTTTCGATCTACAAAAAAGTTCGGTAAAACTTCGATGGTCTTTTTGTCAGTGATTGAATTATTTTTTGTTTAGTACCAAATACTAAGGTCAAAAATTAGGTGCGTTAAAATGATGCAATATGTAGCAGTGTTTACATTCAAAAATAATCATGTTCCAGCTTTTTTACTCTGTAATTTTGCACAAAAATTGTCACCCGAGTAATAAATCACACAAATCTAATGTTTACTTTTTTCTCTTGACCGTAGAAGCAGTTATGAGAGTTCGATGATTGCCAACTCCCGGACTAGCTACACTATGGACTACCTGCTGCAAATGTGCCTCATTCTCTATACATTAATGTTCTGTTGCCACGGTGGACACGCTATAGACATATGTAAGTTAACCAAATGCATTATTTAGTAATCTTAGTACAAAGAAAAAAAAATATGTAAAATAAAGAAATAATAAAAAGAACGGATGCATTAACTTCTTATAGAAGCAAAGAAATGCCGATTTTGCACGCTATAAAAAGAGGACGGCGTTGTTTTTTTAAACCTTAATATGCAAATCTGGATTTTAATTATCGAGTTAATCAATTCTGTGGCTTTGAGGAAAAAACACTCATACACCGACTTTCTAATTTCGAGATATGTGCAAATTAAATTTAAACATTGATTTTTGTTATTTCGTAATATAATTGTGAAATTTATTCATAATATATTATGCATCATGGGAGTTGAAATTTTTTTACTTCCGCGAGGAAAATTCGGCAGATCTTTTGTCATGAGAGTAGAAATCGAGCTGTTTTATACACTCGTTTGCGGGAGTTTAACAATGTCACCATCAACCGAAGGAGTAATACAGCTCGAAAAATTGACCACTTTTGCCTTCAAAAAAAGCGTTTTTTATCTCGAATTACTTGAAATAGATACATGAAAATGCTTTTTTGATCTGCTTCAATAAATACTATTGTTATAAAGAATATATCGTAAAAATGTCTAAGAAAATGTGCTTTTTGGCACTTAACTGCTTTTTTCTCAAAGCCTCAGAATTTAAAGAAAAAAATTGCCGATCGGTCAATTAGAGATATCAAGATCTAAAAACCCGTACTTTCACTGAAAAAAAAATCATTTTCTTCGATTTCAGTCAATTCTGAACGTTTATAAGACACTTGAAAAAGTTCAAATATCTATAGAATTAGTGTACTGATTTGAATAATTTTTTTTAATATCAGCTTGACTTAAGTAAACTAAAAATGGACCCGTGATGGGTGAAAAGTGAATACTTGCTGAAGCTGGAGGGAGAGAAAAGATGCCATAAAAGGATAAATACAATTTTTTTTAAATATTGAAAAAAAAAGTTTTTCAACATGTCATCATAATATGAATAAATCTATAATGGGTCCATGATTGTTGGCAAGAGTGAACTTCGTGGGAGAAGCAATATTTAACATTTTTTATTTTTGTAAAGTTTATTTAAAATGTTGAACTGAAAGTTCACACTTTTCGTAGAACCACCCACATAAGTCCAAAGTATATGTTTTAGATTTGGTTTTTATTAAAGCAGTTCTATTATTTATCAAAACGTTTTAAATAATTTTTTTCTGTTTGAGGGATTGGCGCGCGTTGCGCTTAGAGGGCATAGTTTATACTTAAATAAAAAAAGACAAAATTTTCTCATTTGGTATGGATGTTTCTAAGACTTCAACGAACAAGTCCCGCACTTACATTCATACTACAAGAATTATTGTTGCAGTAATATTTTGAAGAAACACGCTGCAGAATAGGCAAAGATCGTTGTTTTTTAGCCCATTTACTTACTTTTTTTAATTAGATAGATTTTATCTTACTAACAACTACTTGTATTTAATTAAATAACAAAAAGTGTTTATTTATTAATTGTTAATAAACAATTGAATATACCTATTTTTAAAATGATCCTGAGGCCCAATTTTCATCTGATTTTCAATTTATTTTAAACTACTTGTAATTGAAAGACGAAAGAAATTGTCAGACGAAATTTTGTTAGATTAATTAATAAAAAGGCACTGTTGTGTAATAAGTTGCTCAAAAGTTACTTTATTATGTTTTTGTTTATAACTTTATTATAACTTTGTTATAAACAAAATATCAACAATTTGTTTGACAAATATCTTCTCTTTAAATAATTTTATCCCGAGCGAAAAAGGAAAGCAATGGTTTTGACATTGCAGTTATGAGATTGCTCTTTGGTGGAAAAAACATAACTTTTTCACGTCAAAAAAATGATTATCTGCAAAATTAATTTGTTTCTTTCCAGGTACCTTAATAATGGAAAACCCAAATATAATTTTGCAACATAAACACTTTTAAAGAAAATCCTGCAATGTAAAACCAATATTATTACCAAAAGTTAAAAAAATGGAATTATAATGAAAACGAGACTTACCGTGGAGGGCTTTAGGAATAAAATTTCTAAAAACCTGAAAAAACTTGAAAATTAGCGATGCATAATGTTTACAATTGCTTTTTCGGTTAAACATGTACAGCGCTTTTACAAAATTTTTCCGTTTCACATCATTACAATCGCATCTTAATCGCTTTCCACTATTTTTACGTAACTTTTATATGGTTTTTACATCACTTTTGCATCATTTTGACATCGTTTTTACATTGTTTTTAACCCTTTTTAACCTTTTTAGGGGCATTTTCATTTATTACACTTTTTTAAGAGTTCTTTCAAATTCATTTCAGCTCTTTTACCTAAGCAGAAAAATCTGTGATCAGCCAATTTTGTCAATTTCAAGGACCGGGCCAATCTTGGTACAACACAGAAAGCCAACGGTTGAAGTCAGTACTAACCCAATACAGAAACGACTGTTGGTAAATCGTTGGCACAATGTCGATTTATATATTGACTTAATTGATTTATTTTGTAAATTTTGAATTTACTAATTAATTGGTCGAACCAATTTAATCATATATTTGATATTATTGAATATTTTATAATGTATAAATAATTTTTGGTCAATTAAGGGTTAATTGTATTGTTTTAAAGGAAAATTTATTTTTATATTACTTTGTATTAAAATGAATTTCATTTATTTGGGTAAATCACTTATAATAAAATTTATAACCAGCAAAAGTAATAAAGATTTTATTGCATATAAAATTGTTTTCATAAAGTTATGAGTTCAAAAACATGATTGGCAAAATTATAATTTTTGTGTGCTTTTTATGTCTTTACTGTAAATATCATAAAAAGCTGAACTTTTTTTAAAACATTTATTATAAATTATCTGTATATAAATGTTCATTCCTTACATATTATAAGAAAACTTGTCTGAGTCACTACCGCCTGATATAAAAACTCAAGATAATGAAATGGAAAGTAAATTTATGTGCAATAGAAAAATTTAAATGCTACGTTCATGTCGCCAAAATCACAATTTTAAATTAAACAAATTTGAAGTTTATAATAACGGCAAAAGGTTATCTACCTGAAATTCTGCTATTGTAAAATGAATTTCCGTTTGAGAAATCTGTGTGTCCAGAAAGAAAATTTTTATCATTCTCTTAACCACTCATTTGGTTGGCAGAGTAGGCACTTTCCCACCATTCTTACGGTTTGAAATTGTTAATTTTGCTATCTGCCTGCTTGCCACTGGAACCTAAATGTATAAGTAGAAAAATGTAAGACTTGTATAGAAAAGAAGTTTCTTGCATTTTAAGAGCCAAATTACGGCTCGAAAAATGAGATAAAATTTAATAACATAGTTTGTAAGTTATTTTTATAGAAAACAATGTGCCTCGTAGATTTAATTAAATTGGGTTGATAAAAAAATTCGTATTACGTAATTTCAATTTTTTCGATTTTTCGAAACTCAAAAATAATACCAAAATAAAAATTAGAAAAAATGCTACTCAGTTTTGAAAAACACAATAGCAAATTCATTACGATTTTTCTCTGTTAAAATGATGGTTTGCACTATGATAATCTTCCGGAATTTCCAATTTTTTGCGAATCATCCGTGCAAAATATTGAAGGCCGAAGAGTGTGCTTTCTAAACAAAAAGTCGTGCTCTTTCACTGCGATCGATCTGGCGTGCTTCAGTTTCCGGCCGAACGAAATCCGGTGGTCCGTAATTCGTACAAATGTGGCTTCGAACTGCTGTAGATCTTGAAAACGAGTTGCATTCCGAATACGTGCAAGCATAACCCGCCGTCTCAAAAGCTCGGGAAGCGAAACTCTTCTCGCGGATATTTTGCAAGTTTCGCTTCCCATTTACCTGACGCGGGAGTTCCGACTCCAGCATCTGAAAATCAATGGGATGGAAACTAAGCCAAGTAGAAACGAGCCGAGGTTTAATGTAAGCGAAGAGCTGGGCAACAAGATGCACTGGTGTTTTCGCCATGCTTTACGGCCATTAAAATTATGGCTTCTCCGTTTCAAAAGCCACTAAAAATCCTAGAACCGTTTTCTCGAATGCGTATTGATTTTTTTACCAGTCTATGTAAGTTATTTTTGCAAGAGTGACCTCAAATTACAGACGATAAATACTGTTTGGCCGAAAAAAAGTCTCGTGTCATACCTTTGATATATTGCTTGTTTTCAGCATTACGATAATAGTATTATATACACGAAGAAAAATGAAGTCCAGCAGTAGTATGGCATTAGTCTGGCAACAGTCTAGATAAAGTCTGGATCATTTCAGGCCCATGAGAACATTCGGACTCTTGCCAGACTTGGGTTCGCAAGATTGTTGTCAGACTCGATCAAGACTTGCGTTAACAAGACTTTTGCCAGCTTGATGCCAAACTTAGTTTACCCAATCTGTTGCCTCCGGTCATGCATTAAAATTTGCAGTCATTCTATTGATAAGCAGATTTAAAATTGGTTCTGATTTATTACAAAATTATCATTTTTTTAATAGCTTTGAATGTAAAACAAATTATACCTACTACTGAATTCTATTTATGATTTTTTTCATTAATAACTTAAATAAATATTTGTTTGATCATATTCAATCATATACAGAAAATGTATTGAGTCTGATTGAGGCATGCTCAATTTTCTTATCTTATCAGACTCAATTGTATAAAATTTAGTCAAAATTCAGGTCTAATTTGATCTGAACAGACTTGACTGTGATCAATTATAAAAATGTTTGTACAATTTTTTTACTGTGAAGCAAACATTCAATTGGCGGTTCACAAATATATTTTTTGTCATACGTGCACTGAAATGGCGCCATTTTGACTCTCATTTCGGGGCTAAAACAAACTTATTGCAGACCAGTTTGACGTCACAGCGTCTGATCCTCCTGGTTTGCAATAAGTTTGTTTTAACCCCAAAATACGGGTCAAAATGGCGTCGTTTGAGTGCACTTGTAACAAAAAAACATATACGTTCCATGGCTCGAACCGAAGCCATTGTGACGAGGGTGAAGTTGGCAACGAAGCAGAGAGCGAGCGAAGCGATTCGTTTCAGGTCTTGGTACGCAATGTACTATTTTATATTACTTTTCAGATTTGTATTACATCTTCAACATATTTGAGAGTACATTTTCATATATTTGAGACCAAAACAACTGATCAATATGTAAGTTATCTTGATTTAAGAAAAAATCAAGAAATTGTGAGGCGAGTCTACCAACTTTTCAAAACGTTTAAATAAACCATGGTATTAAATTTTTATCAATTTTTAATGGAAATATAATAAATTTAACTATATTTAATTGTATTTTTCATATTTACAATTATTAGTATATTTTCAGTTAAGAAAACAATGAGAGCAATAATTTTTAAAATATTTTAATCGAATAATATGATTATTTTCGTTTAGATATTAATAACAAAGTTATTATTTTTTATGATAAAAATATTTGTTTATATTAAATTGTAGTAAAAAACGATTATGATTATTTATATTTAAGGTTGTAAAGGAGGATAAATGGCGATTGAAAATCACTCAATTAAAACCATTTTTTGATCATATTTTTAAGAAATATACTACTTGAAAGTTTAACAACAAAAAAAAAATAAGTAGAAATAGGTAAAATAATACAATTTATAATAATAAATTATATAAATTAACAACTTCAGATTTAATACAATAATTTTGTTTCGAACAAAAACTCATTATCATTGTAGTTTCTCAGACTGATAGTGGCTAAACCACTCATGGTGTCTCAGAAATTTGAACATTTAATCATTTGTATCCAGAATGGTTAGAAAGTGTCAAATGTTTATTAAGCGTTTCATATCCTTCAGTTATTTTCGATTCAATGTACTTCAAAGTCGGTTCATTGGCTATGACTATTTCTTACTTAGTTGTGGCACAATTAGAAACTTTTCCCAGTTTGAAAAAGAAAAATATATAAAATTCTAGATTAAAAATGTATTATACTTAAAAATAATAAACAATTATTTATTAAATTAAAAAATACGTTCAACCAGACAAAATGAAACGAAGTAAAAAAAATAAACTCTGGGGAAAATATAATACATTTTAAATTATTGAATGATGAAAATAAAAATGAACTTTAAAAGAAAAGTTGAAAAATCTAAAACAATAATTAGTCATGTTAATAATAAAAAAGTATTTACGAAAAAATACATGATTGACTATAAAAATAAATGTATTCAATGTTAACAGAAAATTTGACTTTTGAATTGTCGGTGTGCACGCTCTGACCTTTAAAAGTTCACTAGACAAAGTGTCCTAGCAAAAGCTACCATCCCCTACCACAAAATTTGGTTACCCCACCACTCAAATAGTTAATATACTATTTCAATTGCCCAATAGCTAATTCGTAATTGGATAGTTTTCTCTAAATAAAAAATAATATGATAAATTAAAATAATATTTGTTAAAAAGTAAATCATAGCATAACACTAGAACAGCCGATGGAACAAATTTGTTCAGCAAGGTTTTGTTTGTTGCTGTATATTATTCGCATATTGTCATATTTTTTATTCCAATTGTAAAAATTATAAGAAAATATATCAAAAAATGAAGCATATATTGTTTTTTGTAAAATCAAAAATACATTTCTGGATTGATAAACTATTCCAGTTTTTTCTGCCCAGTATCAACCTCATAACTTCGTATTTTTGCCTAAACATACAAAAATCTTGACAAACTTGAAAAATAATTAGTTAAAAATCACATTATAATAAAAATATTGTTGAAATTCTACGTAAAAATATCGTTTTAAATTTTACGTAAACAATATACCAATGTTTTCTAGACCAGTGAATCTAATCTAAATCTGTCTAATATCTAGTTTGAACTGGATAAAATTTAATTAGATTTGTATTATGTAAAGACCATGGTAAAAATCTCATGCTTTGTACAATATGCACGCAGAATTAATATGTACATGGTGTTTTGTTAACATTAAACACTTTGATTATTATTTTTTATTTAAATTATATAATGAAATTGAAAAGTAATATCAATAAATTCTCAAAATATTACATTACATAACCTAATTTTATTATGGTGAATTATAATTTTTCTTATCAATAAATCAAGTATCTTCAATTTTTAAGTGATTTTAAAATAATCTAAATCATGTATCAAGAGTTATCTGTAAAAAATTCATTACTATATGGATTTGTTTAATAGTTTACAACGTAGCACTCGGATATATAAACACCTTGGACAGTTATTTCCATTAAAACCATCATTAGGTGACATTAATTTTGTATATTTTGACAAAATATTCCTTAAGTTTCCCATTGAAGATATCCATCTTAAAAACCTATCAAAAAAAGATTTAATTAAAAAAAATGTTCATCAAAATTGGTAGATACACTACCGCCAGAAAGTTTAGGAATCTCTTTACACGTTCAACATTTTTTATCACTTTAAACTGAAATAGATTTGGCATTAATGTAGATATCTATTAATTTTTTTTGTTTGAAAGCTTGAAATTTCAGCTTTTAAAATCTTTAGTTAAAAATTTATTTTGCTTGATTCTAGGGGTTGTGACGTACAAAAAAATGCGTTTTTCAGAGCCTTAAGGATATTTTATTGAACATAATCAGCAATTACTTCAAAAATGATGGCCGACATATAAGTATGCCTCTTTGTTTACTGGAAAATCATTCCACCCCAATTTGCTGCCATTAATATGATTTCTTAAAATTAATGATTTTCGATAAACAAAGAGGCATCTTCATATGCCGGCCATCATTTTTGAAGTAATTGCTGATTATGTTTGATAAAATATTCTTACATTTGTATAATTCTGAGAAATTTGAAAAAAAATTAAAATCTTTTTCGATAATTTTTAAGGAAGATATAGTTGTTTTAAATTACTACTCTGAAAAACGCATTTTTTTGTACGTCACAACCCCTAGAATCAAGCAAAATAAATTTTTAATTAGAGATTTTGAAAGTTGAAATTTCAAGCTTTCAAACAAAAAAATTATTAATAATTATCTGCATTAATGCCAAATCTATTTCAGTTTAAAGTGATACAAAATGTTGAACGTGTACAGAGATTCCTAAACTTTCTGGCGGTAGTGTATATGTAGAATTATCCATTTTTCTAAGTATACAAAAACGATTATTTATAATATTTACTTTTAATTATTTCAATAAAATTTCCATTTAAATGTTTTATAAATTATACAGTATTTTTTTATGGTTTAATTCTTTTATTTAAGAAATAAATACGTAATAAAGAACTTAACAAACAATTAAATAATAAACACGAAGTAAAATGAAATCATGTTAATTATTATTTCACTCATTAATTTGTCATTAGAAGAACTTTTCTTTATATCGGCACCGTTTTTAAATTACAGTGCATTCAAATGTTTTTTAGTTGTGTCAGATGTCAAATTCAACTTGAGATTTTGACGCATTGCAAACGATTGTTTTTCTATCGATTCTCCACCTGATTCAGAAGTCAGATTAAAACCCAATTGAATAACAACTTCTTTAAATGATTATCTGTCCAGCATTTCCTTTCCTCTTTTATTTTGAGATTAGTATGAGAGAGATGAAGCGAGATCGACAAAGTCAGATAGAATCGAACTACTAATCAAGTATCTGCTTTTGAGTCACGTGATCTCAAATACATTCTTACATTTACTAACACATTAAAATAAAGCTTCTTGATTGGTGGAGCATTCATGGACAGATCTCTGTGCGTTTCCGTGCATTTGGACAGATATTCGGTTAAATAGAG